>NDFG01002912.1:0-12720 GCA_002167245.1 Sporophila hypoxantha | reverse complement strand
GTAACGGCGGCGTGGGGGGCGAATAAACCACACCGGGGGGGCAAATAAACCACATGGGGGGCATAATAATGCACATGGGGGGAACTAAACCACACATACCGGGGGGCAAATAACGCACCATGGGGGCAAAATAATCACATGGGGGCGCAAATAAAGCCACACCTGGGGGGCAAATACCACAGGACCGGGGGGGCAACAATAACCGCACATGGGGGGCAAAAAAATTAATGCACATGGGGGGCAATTAAAACACACCCGGGGGGGGCGAATAAACCACAATCAGGCCGGGGGGGGCAAATAAACCACGACCAGGGGGGGCAAATAATGCACCTGGGGGGCAAATAAACCACACCGGGGGGCAAATAACGCACATGGGGGGCAATAAGCACACTGGGGGGCAAAACCATCCACACCCGGGGGGGCGAATAACACCCACTTGCTGACCGGGGGGGCAAATAAACACACCGGGGGACAAATAAACCCCCACCAGCTGGGGGGCAAATACATGACATGGGGGGCAATAACGCACACGGGGGGGCAAATAAAATCACATGGGGGGCAAATATAACACACCAGGGGGGCGAATAATACCACACCGGGGCAAATAAACCCCAAGACGGGGGAGATAACGCACATGGGGGGCAAATACAACCACACCGGGGGGCGAATAAACCACACCGGGGGGGCAATAACGCACATCGGGGGGCAATAACGCACATGGGGGGGCAAATAAACCACAGCAGGGGGCAAATAAACACACCGGGGGGCAAATAATACCACACCGGGGGGGGCCAAAAATAACGCACATGGGGGGAAATAATGCACATGGGGGCAATCAAACCACGCCGGGGGCAAATAAACCACACCGGGGGGGCAAATAACGACATGGGGGCCAATATACACCTGGGGGCAAAATAACGCAACATGGGGCAAACTAAACCACACTGGGGGGGCAAAATAACAAACATGGGGGCAAATAACAGCACAGCAGGGGGAAATGAACCCAGCTGGGGGGCAAATAACGCACAGGGGAGCAAATAATGCACGCTGGGGGGGTAAAAAGTACACCTGGGGGCAAATAACGCACATGGGGGGCCAAAACACAGCTGGGGGGCAGATAACACACAGCTGGAGGCAAATAAACAGCAGCTGGGCGGCAAATAACGCACATGGGGCAATAAACCACAGCTGGGGGCAAACACACGCACATGGGGGCAAATAAACCACAGCTGGGGGGCAAATAATCGCACCTAGGGGGCAAAAAATATACATGAGGGGGCAAAAACACACAGGCTGGGGAAACTCGTTCACATGGAGGGGCAATCAATGCACATGGGGGGGGCAAAATAACGCACACGGGGGCAAACTAATGCACATGGGGGGCAAAAACAACACACCTGGGCAAAAAATCACATGTAGGGGCAACAAAATAGAGCCTGGGGGTTAAAAAATATACATCTTGGGGGCAAAAAAAACACAGCTGGGGGGCAAACTAGCGCACATGGGGGGTAAAAAAATACACCTCGGGGGTAAAAAAATACATTTGGGGGTAAAAAAACCAGAACCTGGAGGTAAAAAATACCATGAGGCGCGAAAAAATACAACTGGGGGGCAAATAACCGTACTGGGGGGCCAAAAAATTACATTGGAGGGGGAAAAAAATTTCACATGGGAGGGCTAAAAAAATATCCAGGGGGGTAAAATTAAAAGAAATTACTGCCACTGGGGTAAAAAAATGTACCTGGGAAGGGGGAAAATACACACTGGGGGGGCAAATAATGCACATGGGAGGGAAAATAACTGCACAGGGGGTAAATAATGCACAGGGGGGGAATAACGCACACAAGGGACATACACCTGGAGGGGCAAAGAAATGGACCTGGGGGCCCCAAAATTCTGGGGGAGGGGCCCCAAATCCACGGGGGGTCTGGGGGGGGTTTGGGGGGTTTTTGGGGGGTCCCTGCCCCCCCCTGCCCCCCCCAGGCCGTGGCATTACGTCAAGGTTTTCATCAATCAGCTCGGCGCTGCTGGCGGTGCCGCCCCCGGAGGCCTTCCCGTGAGCCAAAACCCCCCAGAATCACCGCCAAAATTCCGATAAAGTAAAATTCAAAATAACCCTAAATGTGGTCTGTGTCCTTCTTTGACCATCAACTACCCAATCCCCCCAAAACTTCCGATAAAATAAATTAAATACCTAAATGGTGTCTGTGTCCTTCTTGTGACCCAAAACCCCCAAATCGCCCAAATTCCAATAAACAAAACTTAATAAACCCTAAATGTGCCTGAGTACTTCTTGTCGACACTGCAAATCCCCAAAATCCCCCACAAATTCTGATAAATAAATTAACTAACCCTAAAAATGTGTCTGGAGTCTTCTTGTGACCAAATCCCCAAAAACTTCCAATAAATAATTAAAATAACCTAAATGTGTCTGTGTTTCCCCCCCCCCCCCTTTTTTTTCTTGTACCCCAAATTCCAACAAATTCATCCCAAAATCCCCCCAAAAACTCCAATAAATAAATTAAATAAATCCTAAATGTGTCTGAGTCTTCTTTGTGACCCGAAAACAAAAATCCCAAAATTCCAAATAAATAAAAATTAATAATCCCAGATGTTTGAGTCCTTCTTGTGACAGCATCCCAAACATCCCTCCAAAAATGTCCAATAAATCTGATTTTAAATAATCCAAAAGTGTCTGAGTTCTTCCTTGTAAGGCACAAAATCCCCCAAAATCCATTAAATCAAATTAAATAATCCTAAGTGTGTCCCGAGCATTCCTTGACCCAAGATCCCCCCAAAATACCCAAATAAATCTGATAGAACAATTCCCACAAGTGTCTGAGGCCCTTCCTGGTGACCCAAATCCCAAAATCCCCCAAAATTAAAAAAAAAAACGAAAAAATTCCTGAAATGCCCCCAAGTACTCCTCAGTTTTTTTCCCTTTCCCCTCAGGCTCCGCCCCCTCAGGTTTTCCCGCCTTTCCTCAGGCTCGAGATTCCCTCAAGGTTGGGGAAAAATAATTGGGAATTTTTAGGAGAAAAACACCAAAAAAAAAAAAAGTTCCGAAACGCAAAATGCAATCCAGAAATCCAAAAAAAAAAAAAAAAAAAACCAAAACCAGAAATCCCAAAAATTTCGTGGTTTTTCCGCCCTTTCCCCTCAGGCTCCGGAAATTCCCACGGTTCGGAGAAAAATCGGGATTAGCGCCAGAAAAAAAAAACCCAAAAATCCCCAAAGAACCCTAAAAAAGTCCTGAATCCCAAAATTAAAATCAGAGATCCCAAAAAAACCCAAAAATTCAAAACTCCTCGGTTTTTTTCCCCCGGTCCCCTCAGATCGCGGCCCTTCAGGCCTCGGGGTCCCCTCAGGCTCGGAAGAAAATTCGGGAATTAGAGCCGGAAAAAACCTCCTAAAAAATTAAAAAAAAAAACCCAAAAAAGTCCTGAAATCCCAAATAAAATCCAGAGATCCCAAAAAACCAAAATTCCAAAAAAATTCCTAGCCGTTTTTTTCCGGTCCCTCAGGCTCGCCTACCCTCCAGGTCGGGGTCCCCTCAGGTTTTCCCGCTCTTTCCCTTCAGGCTCGAGATTCCCTCAGGTCAGGGAAAAATTGGGAATTTAAGGAGAAAAAACCCAAAAAAAAGTCCGAACGGGGCCAAATAAAATCCAGAATAAAAAAAAAAAAAAACAAAAAAAAAAAAAAAAAAAAAAAACCAACGCCCACCCCCCCCCCCAGAAATCCCAAAATTCCTCCGTTTTTTCCCGGTCCTCAAGGCTCCGCCTCCTCAGGCTCGGGTCCCTCAGGTTTCCCGGCCTTTCCCTCAGGCTCGGATTTTAATTTAAACTTAATTAGATGATTGTTATAAGGGTTGAGATCGCCCACCCTGCACTGTGGTAATGTGGGGCAGGGGGCGATGCTGACGGGGCCGGGGGGGCGGGAAAACCGCGGGGTTCTGGTGCTGCGCTCTTCCTCCTCCTCCTGCTCCTCTTCTCTTCTCCTCCTCTTCCTCTTTCCGGTTTCCTCATTCCCGCCGGCTCCTCTCCTTTCTCAAATCCCGCTCTTCTCCTCTCCTCTTTCTGCCTCCTCCTCCTCCTCCTCCTCCTCCTCCTCCTTCCTCTCTTCCTCTTCTCCTCCTCCCCTCCTCCTCCTCCTCCTCCTTCCTTTCCCCTCCTCCCCTCCCCCCTCCCTTTGCCAAATCCTCCCATCGCCCCCCCCCAAACCTCCACCGCCCCATAACCGGCGCCGGCCCAATGGGAAGCTTTATTGGGAGCACTGGGGCCGCAATCTGGCGGGGCAGAGCGCCAGCGGCGCTGGGGGGACATCGGGACCCCCCCAATCAGCGCAGGGGGACGGAGCGGGGGGGGTCCGGCCGGCCGAGCCCGAGAAGGGGCTGCGCCGCGCCGGCTCAGGAGCTCTGCGGGCACCCAGAAAATGGGGTTGACACCGGGCTGGGGGGGCCCGGCGGGAGCGCACAACGCTCCCAGCCACGGCCGGACCCAGCCCCGGCACCGCCCTCAACTTCTTGGCGCTACGAGAACGCTCGAGCCCACGCCAGGAGACAAGCCCAAGAGCAAGCCCTCCGATGCCCGTCAGCATCTTGGCCTGCGGCGCGTGAGGCCATCCCCCCTCTGGGGGTGCGCCGGGTCAGCACCGCCAAACCTCTCGCGACACCCCCATGCCCCTGCCAGCCGCCTCCCAGTGGCCCCCGCCCAGCCGGGCCCCTGAACTCCCCGATCCTTTGGGGCGCAGGCGCCACCAAAGCCCTCCCGTCCTCTCCGCATCCACAGCCCCTCCGCTGCCCCCCGGCCCAGGAGCCAAAGCTCTCGCAGTCCTCGGCAGCCGCCAGCAGGACTCAGCCAAGCCCTCCGGGCTGTGCCGGCACAACCGAGCTCATGGCGAGCCCCGTTTGCCATGGCCGACTCTCCTTCCAGCGCCTCCGGGCTCCTGCGATCCTCCGTCAACATTCCCCAGCGCCCAAACTCCTCCCGGTCATCACCCAGCGGCCCCAAATCCTCCCAGTCACACCAGCGCCCCAAACTCTCCCATCACACCCAGCGGCCCCCAAACTCTCCCATCACACCCAACACCCAAAACTCCTCGGTCACACCCAGCGCCCAAACCCTCCCAGTCACACCCAGGCGCCCCAACACTCCCTCCCGGTCACAAACCAGCGCCCCAAACTCCCTCCCAGTGCCCACCAGCAACCCCCCAACCCCATCCCACCCTCCCCAGCATCCCCCAAACCCTTCCAGCCCTTGCCCAGACCCCAGCCCCTCCCCAGCTCCACCCGGCTCTCTCCAGCTCCCTCCCAGTGCTCCCAGCACAGCCCAGTGGCTCTGCCAGCGGCCCCCAGCGCTCCCCGTACCCCAGTGCCGCCGTCAGGGGCTGCTTCAGGCTGACGTGCTCCACTGGCACGTAGCTCGCCGCGCGGGGCGGCGTTTCCAGCAGCACCACAGCAGCTGGTAGCCTCCGTCCCGTTGGGGACCACGTCGGCTGGCACCACGTGCTCCGAGAGCGTTTCTGCTGGCCCTGGACACCTCCTGGAGGCAAGGTAGAAAAATCATCACCGGAGCAGAGCAGGCGCGGCGGCGGGGGCTGGGACTCGAGGGGGGCACCAGCGAGATTGAACACGCTGGGGGGCACTGGGAGAGACAGAGAGTAGTAGAGAGCGGGGACACTCTGGGAATCACTGGGGCAACTGGGAGAGCTGAGGGAGGGCTGGCTGGCTGAGAGGGAACTGGGAATGGACTGGGCAGGACAGGGAGAGGACTGGGAGGGACAGAGAACGGACTGGGAGGGACGGAAATGGGACTGAGGACTGGGAATGGGCTGGGAGGGACTGGAGACTGGACTGGAATTCGACTGGGATACGACTGGGACGCAGCCACGGCCGCCAGCAGCAGCAGCGCCAGGAGGAGGCAGAGGAGGCCGAGGAAGAGCAGGGGGCACGCGGGGGGCGGGGTCTGGGCGGTGCCTGGGGGCGGGGCAACAGCACGGGGGGCGTGGTCAGTGCAGGGACACGCCCACTGACCTCCATAACCCCGCCCCCACATTCAAACCCGGCCCCCTCCTCACCTGCCCCATGCCGTGGGGGCGTGTCCTCGGTGATGTCATCGCTCACGTCATCGCTGGCGTCATGGCGGCGCGTGGAGGGGGTGGAGCCCAGCAGAGGCTGCTCCGCCCCCTGGGTGTTGTCATTAGTGATGTCATCGGTGATGTCATCGGTGGCATCGTCGTCGTCGGGGCCCGGGGGGCGGTCCAATGGCAGGAAGGGCGTGACGTCTTCATCGGCCGTGACGTCATAGGTGGTGACGTCATCGGCGAGGTCATCCCAGGCGGCATCGAGGTCCCCGGTGACATCACCCAGCAGGGAGGAAGTGACGTCATCYGCMGTGATGACGTCATCGGRGGGGAGGATGCCCAGGCCYGGGAAGGTGACGTCATCGTCYTCCTCYGTGACGTCATCGGGGAGGGCGTCTCGGTGGATGACGTCATCGAGGAGGTGCTCGCCAGGGATGATGTCATCAGTGACATCATTCCCGGGAAGGGGAGGGGCATGGTGGATGGCGATGACGTCATCGATGATGTCAGTCCCAGTTGTGACGTCATCGTCCCCGGTGAGCGCGGCTGTGACGTCACCCCAGGCGATGACATCACTGGGGAAGCCATGCTCGATGATGTCATCAGGGCTGTCGCTCTCAGGGGCGATTACATCATCAGTGAGGTCATGCAACGTGATGACATCATCAGTGATGTCATCCAGGTCCTGTGGAAAGTCTCTCTCCACAGTGACGTCACCAGTGAGGTCATGACCGACAGTGACGTCATTTATGAGGTCACGTTCGGGGACAATGACATCACCGGCAATGTCACTCCCAGGTGTGGTGACGTCATCAGTGATGCCACTCCCAGGATGGGCTGCGATGACGTCATGTCCGCTGATGATGTCACCAGTGAGAGTTTCCTCCAAGACAGAGGAAGTGACGTCATCACCACCGGCGACATCAGCAGTGACGTCATCCCCCGGCACACAGGGAGTGACGTCACCGGCAGGGGGAGGGGAGGGGCTGCCCCGCCCCTCTGTGACATCACCGCCCTCCCCGGCAGCGATGACGTCATAGTCTATGACGTCATCCTCGAGCTCCTCCTCCTCCTCCTCGGGGGGCGGGGCCACCACGGTGATGGTGATGCCGCCGGCCCGGCAGGTGACAGCGCCCGCCCCCAGGTGCCCGAGGTCCCCAAAACCCTGAGTGTCCCCTGGGGTGGTGACATCGATGGCCCCAATGTCCCCAGTGTCCCCCAGGGCGGTGACATCACCGTCCCCAAGGTCCCCAGTGTCCCCCGGGGCGGTGACATCAATGGCCCCAAGGTCCCCCAGGGCGGTGACATCGATGGCCCCAAGGTCCCTGTCCCCCCTGTCCCCATTGTCCCCAGTGTCCCCAGTGTGCCCCAGGGCTGTGACATCACTGTCCCCAATGTCCCCAGGGTCCCTGTCCCCAGTGTCCCCGATGTTCCCAGTGTCTCCCCTGTCCCCTGTGTCCCCTGGGGTGGTGCCATCCCTGTCCCCAAACCCCTCCCTGTCCCCTGTGTCCCCCAGGGCGGTGACATCGCTGTCCCCAAGGTCCCTTAGGGCCAAGGCCTGAGTGTCCCCAATGTCCCCAACGTCCCTGTCCCCAGTGTCCCCAGTGTCCCCAATGTCCCCAGTGTCCCTGTCCCCAGGAGCGGGGACATCGCTGTCCCAAATGTCCCAAGGGATGGTGACAGCCCTGTCCCCGATGTCCTGCAGGGTGGGGACAGCCCTGTCCCCAATGTCCCCAATGTCTTTGTCACACGGGATGGGGACACCACCCTGTCCTCCATCCGTGGTGACCATGATGTCCCTGATGTCCCCAAGGTTCCTGATGTCCCCAATGCCCTCAATGCCTTTCATGTCCCCGATGTCCCCAATGTCCCCGATGTCCCCAATATTCTTGATGTCCCCAACGTTCTCAAAGCCTTTGATGTCCCCAAGGTTTTCAACGTCCCCAAAATCTTTGACGTCCCCAATGTCCCCAGTGTCTACAAGGTTCTTGATGTCCCCAATGTCCCCAATGTCCCCAATGTCCCCAGTGCTTTTGATGTCCCCGATGTCCTCAAGGTTCTCAAAGCCTTTGATGTCCCCAAGGTTCTTGATGTCCCCAGTGTCCTCAGTGTCCTCGGTGCCTTTGATGTCCCCAAAGTCCCCAACATTCTCAAAGCCTTTGATGTCCCCAAGGTTCTTGACGTCCCCAAAATCTTTGATGTCCCCAGTGTCCTTGGTGCCTTTGATGTCCCCAATGTCCCCAGCAGTCCTGATGTCCCCAATATCTTTGATGTCCCCAATGTCCCCAGTGTCTACAAGGTTCTTGATGTCCCCAGTGTCCTCGGTGCCTTTGATGTCCCCGATGTCCCCAATGTCCCCAAGGTTCTCAATGCCTTTGATGTCCCCAATGTCCCCAACATGCTTGATGTCCCCAGCGTTCTCAAAGCCTTTGATGTCCCCAATGTTTTTGATGTCCCCAAAGTCCCCAATGTCCTCGGTGCCTTTGATGTTCCCAGTGTCCCCAGCAGTCTTGATGTCCCCAATATCTTTGATGTCCCCAAAGTCCCCAACGTTCTCAAAGCCTTTGATGTCCCCAAGGTTCTTGATGTCCTCAATGCCTTTGATGTCCCCAATGTCCCCAATGTCCCCAGTGTTCCCAAGGTCCCCAATGTTCTTGATGTCCCCAGCGTTCTCAAAGCCTTTGATGTCCCCAAGGTTTTTGATGTCCCCAATATCTTTGATGTCCCCAATGTCCCCAACATTCTTGATGTCCCCAACGTCCCCAACGTTCCCAAGGTCCCCAATGTTCTTGATGTCCCCAGCGTTCTCAAAGCCTTTGACGTCCCCAAGGTTCTTGATGTCCCCAATGCCTTTGATGTCCCCAATGTCCCCAACATGCTTGATGTCCCCAACGTCCCCAATGTCCTCGGTGCCTTTGATGTCCCCAAAGTCCCCAATGTCCCCAGCGTTCCCAAGGTCCCCAAGGTTTTTGATGTCCCCAATGTCCCCAATGTCCTCGGTGCCTGTGATGTCCCTGATGTCCTCGGTGCCTTTGATGTCCCCGATGTCCCCAAAGTCCCCAAGGTCCCCAATGTTCTTGACGTCCCCAGAGTTCTCAAAGCCTTTGATGTCCCCAAGGTTCTTGATGTCCCCAATGTCCCCAACATGCTTGATGTCCCCAAGGTCCCCAGTGTCCTCGGTGCCTTTGATGTCCCCAAGGTTTTTGATGTCCCCAATGTTCCCAAGGTCCCCAGTGTCCTCGGTGCCTGTGATGTCCCCGATGTCCCCGATGTCCCCAGGGCTGTCCCCGGCGCTGTCCCCGAGCTCCTCGTGGGCGGTGACGGTGATGCGTGATGCCGCCGGCCCAAGGGCGACGGTGACGGGGCCACCCCCAGGTGCCACCCCCGGTGCCACCGCCGCGCTGTCCCCAGGCGGGGGCGGGCCGCTCTGTCACCTCCCCGGGGGGGACACCAGGGGGGAGGGGCCGCCCTCGGCAGGGGACACCCTGGGCACAGAGGGGACGTCACCAGGGGGGGCTGGGGACACCAGGGGACACTCAGGAGCACAAGGGGGACACTCAGGGGACACTTGGGTACCTGAGGTGGACGCAGGTGACACAGAGTGAGACAAAGATGACACAGGTGACAATGAGTGACACAGGTGACACAGATGATGACAAGGTGAGGTGACACAGAGGTGACACAGGTGACACACAGAGACAATGAGGTTGACACAGGTGACAATGGGTGACACAGAGGTGGACCACAGGTAAATGAGTGACACAAGGTGACAATGAGGTGACAATGAGGGTGACACACAGGTGACAACGGCACGGTACTGAGGTGTGACACATGGTGACAATGAGGTGACACAGAGTCGGTGCACACAACAGGTGACACAGGTGACAATTGAGGTGACACACAGGTGACACGGGGTACCTGAGGTGGCCGCAAGGTGTCACACAGGTGACACACAGATGAACAGGTGGACACACAGGTGACAGCTGGACACACGGGGTACCTAGAGGTTGGCTGCAGGTGACACAGGTTCACAAGGAGGTGACACCACAGGTGACACAGATGACACAGAGGTGACAATCAGGTTCACAAGTCGGACACACAGTGACAAAGTGAACAGCGTACAGAGGTGACACATAGGTGACACCCACAGGTGACATGAGGTGACACAAGGTGAACACACAGGTACAGGGGGTACCTGAGGTGGCCGCCGGTGTCTCGCTGCCCCCGGGGGTCCCGAGGCCGATCTGGGGCTCCCCAACCCCAATTTGGGTTTTTGGGTCTCGGCAGCTCCGGCTCTGAGCCCGAGGGGGCGGGGCCTGGGCGCCGTGGCCCCGCCTCCTCTAAATCCCGCCCCCTTTAACCCCGCCCCCTCAAGGAGGCCACGACCTCATTAACGGCGACCTCGTTAAATTACATTTATTTATTTTATTTTATTTTGCTTTATCCTACTTTATTTTATTTATTTTATAAATAATTTGTAATTTACTTACAGATCCAGTCTGTTTTATTTTATTTATAAATTTGATTTTATCTACCAATAAACCCAGACCAGTTCATTTTTCTTTTATTTTGTTCTATTTCATTTTGTTTTGTTTCATTTTGTTTTATTTTATTTATTTTAGAAATAAGTTTTATTTGATTTATTAATAAACCCAGACCTTTTACTTTATTTTATTTTATTTATTTTATTTCATTTCATCTCATTTTATTTTATTTTATTTTTTAAAATAAATTTTATTTTATTCGTTAACAAACCCACACCACTTCATTTCATTTTATTTTATTTTATTTCATTTCATTTCATTTCATTTCATTTCATTTCATTTCATCTTTTTCATTTCTTTTATTTTCTAAATAAATTTTATTTTATTTATTAACAAACCCACACCACTTCATTTCATTTTATTTTATTTTAAATAAATTTTATTTTATTTTATTTTTATTTCATTTTATGTTATTTTATTTCATTTCATCTCATTTTATTTTATTTTATTTTTAAAATAAATTTTATTTTATTTATTATCAAACCCACACTTCATTTTATTTTATTTTATTTTATTTTATTTTATTTTATTTTATTTTATTTTATTTCATTTCATTTCATCTCATCTCATCTCATTTTCATTTCTTTTATTTTTTAAATAAATTTTATTTTATTTATTAACAAACCCAGACCACTTCGTTTCACTTTATTCACTTTATTTCCCTCATAAATAATTTTTAATTCATTTTCTTGGGGGTCCCTGGGGGTCCCTGGGGGTCTCCAGCCCCTGCAGGCTGCGCTCCAGCCGGGCCAGCTCCTCTCGGGCCTGGGCAGGGAAGGGTTAATGGTCATTAATGAGCGTTAATGAGCGCTAATGAGCGTTAATGAGGGCAGCTCTAACCAGGCCGCCCCCCCCATCCCCCCCCGGCCTAATTAGCGCTGCTAATTAAGGTGCCGCTGTAACGAACCTGGTGCTGCTGGGCCCCCCCGAGGCGGCGCAGGCGGGAGCGGAGCTGGGCCCGGGCGGCGGCGGGCTCCACCAGGCCCTGGGGACACAAAATGGCACTGGGGGACCCCCAAAAACACCCCCGGGACCCCCAAAAACACCCCCAAAACCCCTCGGGATCCACCAGGCCCTGGGGACACAAAATGGCACTGGGGGACCCCAAAATGGCACTGAGGGACCCCAAAATGGCACTGGGACCCCCAAAAACCCCTCGGGGTCCACCAGGCCCTGGGGACCCAAAATGTCACTGGGGGACCCCAAAAAACACCCCCCGGATCCACCAGGCCCTGGGGACCCCAAATGTCACTGGGACCCCCAAAAACCCCCCCGGGACCCCCAAAACCCCTTGGGATCCACCAGGCCCTGGGGACCCCAAAATGGCACTGAGGGACCCCAAAAACCCCACTGAGGGAGCCCCAAATGTCACTGAGGGACCCCAAAAAACCCCCGGGACCCCTCTGGATCCACCAGGCCCTGGGGACACAAAATGTCACTGAGGGACCCCCGAAAATGTCACTGGGACCCCCAAAAACACCCCCAAAACCCCTCGGGATCCACCAGGCCCTGGGGACCCCAAAATGTCACTGAGGGACCCCAAATGTCACTGAGGGACCCCAAAATGTCACTGGGACCCCCAAAAACACCCCCAAAACCCCTCGGGATCCACCAGGCCCTGGGGGACCCAAAATGTGACTTGGGGACCCCAAAACCCCCCTGGGATCCCCAAAATGTCACTGGGACCCCCAAAATCCCCCTGGGACCCCCAAAACCCCCCGGGACCCCCAGGAATCCCCCCAGGTCCCCAAGTGTCACCAGGACCCCCAAAATCCCCCGGGACCCCCAAGCTCCGCCCCCGGCCCCGCCCCCACCTGGATGCGCAGGTGCACGAAGGTTCCGGAAGCCGCCGGAGCCCCCGCCCAGCCCGGCCCCGGCTCCGCCCCCGGGGGGAGGAGCTCCACAGGCCCCGCCCTTGAGAGCGTCTGGAAGGCGGGGCCAAGCGGCTCCAGCCAATCACGAGCCGAGTCCGGGCACTGCACCAGCACTGCGGGGGAAACCACGCCCACAACATGGCTGCCACCGTGGGGGGGTGCCATCTTGGGGCAGGGAGGGGCATGCTGGGATACAGACATCCCCCAAAGCATGCTGGGAC
>NDFG01002889.1:0-15132 GCA_002167245.1 Sporophila hypoxantha | reverse complement strand
GCAGTCTCACACCAGCCAAGTGAAGAAATCTGAGTCACGTGTCACTTGGTTTCAAAAGCCCATTCAGGGAGTTCCTGAACTTCTGTAGGAAGAAGTCCTGGACAGAAAAGGTTTGTAATCTCAGCTTCTTCTTCTGCTGCCCACTCTTCCATTGCCTAATCCCATTCCTTACTCTCTGGAGAGAAAGATCGGCT
This sequence comes from Sporophila hypoxantha, assembly GCA_002167245.1. NCBI lineage: Eukaryota > Metazoa > Chordata > Aves > Passeriformes > Thraupidae > Sporophila > Sporophila hypoxantha. Next base: position 14,938 of record NDFG01002889.1, on the reverse strand, counting down.
GAAAGGCAGCAGAACCCAGCCTGGTTATTCATCACTGATGTTGCCTATTCCACAGCTATAATGATTTTTAACATTGTTTACCAGGTGAAACCCATCGAGGATTGTCCACAGCCACAACTCCCACCACGATTGGGCCAGGAGTACACACTGCCATGGAAATCAATTCCTTAGTTAATTCCTTCCAAAGCGTTTATGGAGCTCACAGCATTCTGTTGCACTGCAGCCAGCCTGGACCTTCTGCTGCTTCCTGAGACTCATGAAATCAGAAGCTGCTCCAGAGCAGTTTCATTCTGAGGAGCTAAACAACAAAAGGCCCTGCCTGTGCAGTCTTATTAAATAAGTATCCACGAACTCGAGGCCAATTGGAACGTGTAATTTAAAAGTAACAACTATTTATCCGACCTCCACCGTTGGCCATGGCAGGAACCACAGCTTTCTGCAGAGAGAGCGATTTGAGGTTCCAGTCATAACGCTGCTGCTGGTGATAAGGCAACACAACAGGTGTGCGGAAGGTCTGGGCATGTAAATTTCTGATAAGGGAGATCGAACGGAGACAGAATGAGAACTGAACTTCTGCTTTCTGTCTCTTCCTAACTGCACATGAAAACAATAATGTGGCACTGGCCCAGCCTGAACAAAGCGAAATAACAGCCAAGCTGGCCTTGGCATTTACCAGATCGCAGGATGGTTTTGGAGCTGGGAGACCTGAGAGCGCCTCGAATCAGTTCCAATCCTATTATTGCCATGGCAGGGACACCTTCCACGATCCCCAGAGTGCGATCCACAGACCCAGCTTTCAACCTCAGCCACTTTGAAGCACTATCGGGACAGCGAATCTCAGGCCTTCATCCTGAGCAGAACCATGTGCCAGTGGCCTCTCAGCGGAGCATCGAATTAATCCACTAACTGTTCTTCCAACTGGCCACGGCTGCAGGCAGCCAAAGAAGCTAGCCTGTCAATATTATTTTCCCTCTGCAACACAAGCAACTTAAATTCATTTTTCACTCCTGATTCAAACACCTTGGCCTGACAGTGTATTCACGAACCCCCACACTACGCACAATCGATCAGGCTCTATAGCACAACGAACAATCATCTCCCTGCAGTCGAGGTTCCTGAACTAAGACCAGTATTCTGACAAGAAAACTGAAACTGACGCGTTTATGCGGAGACCGCACGCGCTGTCCAGGGAGGCGGAGAGAGATTATTACCAGCTCTCGGCTACCAATATCACCAGCCATTTTCTGGGACCTGCAGAACCAGAACATTTCCCAACAAAGGACTAGGTAGGAAACAGCACTGCGGGGAAGGTTGCAGGCGCTCTGACTCTGGGAGGAGAGGGAAAACTCCCCCTGGGAAATTCAAGGAAAAGCAGCCAAACGAGAAAGCAGCACCACACAAAGTCCACAAAGACAAAAACAATCACATTGGAAACTCTGGAACAAAAAATCAGATGAAAACAAAACCCTCAAAACCAACCAAACCCAAAAAACCACCATCCCCAACAAAAAAACAGAAAGAGACACAAAGCACACGACAGAAGAGAAAACACAAAACACATAACAAGGCCCAGAACAAAACCAGAAGAGAGCCAAGCGCGACACAAACCCATACTCAACACACAACATTACCAAAAAGACCAAGTTAAAAAAAGAACAAAAATAAACAACGAAAAACAAAAAAAAAAAAACAAACGCACGCGACAAACAAAACATCAATGGTGTGAAACTCTTAAACTACCAAATTTCTGAAGGGCCTGCGCTTTGTTTAGACAGCTTGGAAGCAGAGACAACCCAAGGGCACGGGCGAGCTCGCAAAAAACTGAAAACTGGCCATTTTTTTTTCCCTTTCTCATATACAGCTTTTGTTAACAGGCAAAGGAAGACAAATTTTAAATGTAGGGCAATTACTGGTATTCTCAGCTTTGACCCCGAGAGATGGCATTTAGGCATAAAAACATCATTAGCACAAGAGACTTTCTCTGTGCGTTGGTGCTTTCCTGAGGAGGTTCAGGGCGTGACTAGAGGCACTCATGAATGACAAACTGAAGGGAAGCAGAGAGGGAAAGAGAATGGTTCTGGTTGCAGATGGGCAATTTAAAAGACCCCTTATATGCCAACCCTGACTGGAAAAGAGAGGGGAAAAAAGTTCAACAGACTCAACTGTAAAAACTGGGAGAAATCCCATTTTAGACACGAGCCCAGCGTCCTCCTGAACCACACAGGATTTGTAGCTACCTCTCTGATCAAACACAGATTATATCCTACCACAAGCAAGCCAAGCTACCGACCCTGCATCTCATGCACATATACCAAAATCCACTTGATCTGCTGTGGCGCACTAGAGAGAGACACAACTCAGGCAAATGCTGCAGCCTGCGGCACAGCACAAGTCGCCGCGCGCACATTGTCCAGGAGACAAAGCCCACCCAAATGCTAAAGCAAGGGTCTGGCACAACTGCAGATTAAAGCCAATATACTGCACCACTCCTTTGAAACACGGAATCATGAAAAATCTAACAGAAAATTGACATTGCTGGAGGAAGTCTAAGACACTCGGGCTCAAGATTACATTATCAATGAATTGCCCACCATCGAGAAGGAACTCCAGACTACACGAGGCACTACCAAACCCCTGATATAAACACAGACCTCAAAAAACCATGAGCACACTTCTCTATTAATACAATATTATATTCAGCTCTGACCACAACAAACCAGTTGAACAAGCATGCCCAATTATAATGGGATTTCTCAGCTCGCATTTCGTTGCTACAGTGTTATTCCCAACACTGTGCACAGGCAAATATCAAAAACTGCGTGGGAAAATTCAGCTGAATCCACTCCTGCTGCAAGCTCTTGAGACATAACTACAAAAGCCTCAAGAACACCGCCAAGACGACTTGATAGATTCCATCATAAGGCTGCCGAAAAGCATCTCGCGACATACTTACATCAATTCAGCAAAGGGCAAAGAACAGACATGCTGAGCCTGAAGACAAAGCACTGATTTAATTAGTATTTTTTTTTAAACTTCAACCAAGCCAGTCCACAACACAGCAGATTCTCTGCTGAGCCTGAACGAAAGACAACTGCATTAACGCCAAGTATTAGTATCTTACACTTCACTAGCAGAAGTCCAAAAACGCCAGCATATATCTCTGCCTTGAGAAGGATGCTACATGTGTTATACTGTCCAGCACCCCACCATATTCTGCCATTGGCAGGGCGATGTACATTCAACTCTCGAGGTCTAGGGCGCGCAGGGCCCAGGCAGCACCTGAACAACACAAGAGGGCAGAGCCGGACACCCTGAGGGAGTATTTTTTATGCGCGAACCCAGTAATACGCAAGAGAGACAAGACAGGCAGAGACAGAGAAGACCAATCCAGTGCTTATCAACCTCCAACATTTCAACTCAACTGTGATAGCTATGGATGGCTGCTGGAACAGAGCCAGACAGGGATTGAAGAATAAAGGGAATATTTATTAAACAGCCTTACCACAGAATGCACGCTGGCCGTTCGCAGCTCCAAGAAGAGGCCAGATATAACAAAAAATGGAACAAAATAAGGGCAAGTTTTTATCAGACAAAAATTATAAAATATTTCTAGCCAGATATTTGATATAGGAGGTTAATGCTCCACAAAATTAAGCGGTACAGGTATGAGTCCATATTTAACACACCACACAGTTTGCTGTCACCAGATCATTTCTGTTTTGATAGCTCAGTTTGGGCCTAAATGAAGCTGCGAAGGAGCTTGCGCCTGAGTTTACCAAGGCCCAGAAGGAATTGTGGTGTCACTGAATAAGCAGAGGAGAGCAGACAACGCTGATCAAAAGAGAACAGCTGGTGGCGTTATACGGCTCTACAACTGAAAGCAGTGCAGAAGAATACTGAGAAACAAGAAACACAAAAGCAAATCCTAAGGCAGTATCACCCATGACTAGATACAATCATCTGGCCAAAACTTTGAGTGACCAAGATAGATAATGGGAGAACCTTCTCGGCAGGTAGAAAAAGCAAGACTCCAGAGAGCTGGAGAGCAGAGCCCAAGGAGGAAGGCACAACAGAGTGTAACATGCCTTGCAACAAAGTCCCTGTACAGAGAGCTTCCAGCCATCGTGCTGACAGCAGAGCAGGCACAGCCGGCACAGCAATGGCACGGACACAACAGGCATGGCACAGAATAGCACAGAAGGCCAGATGGCACACAATAGCAGCAGATGGCAGCAGCCAGCGCATGACACAGCCAGCAACAGTAGCAGCAGCATGAGCAGAAGTACAGCGACAGGCACGCAAGAGAATGGCACAGCTAATTGAGCAACAAGACAGCATGGCAACAGAATGGCAAACAGACTAGCACCAAAAACCGACAGCCACGTTGAAATATAAAACGCGCAGCTCCACCGCAGTAACTGAAGCAGTGACTTGCAAAAGGCATGAGGATCGTCTGGGAAGGGGGACTCTGAGGAAAGGGATAACTCTCTCGAACAGGAGCGAGGCTCATCTGCGGACCAGGGACGCGCAATCTTCGGAAGGGGATCTATGGGACAGGGGGATCATATGGGGAAAGGCGACTCTGGGCGAAAGGCGCGCGACTATATGCGATAGAGGGTCGATCATCTGGAAGCATAGGGGAGCGATCATCCTAGGGAAGAGGCAGTCGGATCTCTGGAAAGGGGAAAATACCACCTTCTACTGGGAACAGGAGCCAGGGAGAATCTCTGCAGAAGGGAGAGGATCATCGAGGCCAAAAGGAAGCCCGATCATATGCGAAGAGGGCAATCTCTGAGGAAAACAGGCGAGGAAAAATACATTGAGGAACGGCAGAGCGAGAAGTCCTCAAGGCGAAGGCCGCAAACGGAAAAGCAACTCTCCTGCGGAAAGGAAGCCGGAGATCTCTGGAAGGGAGGAAATATCTGGGAAGAGAACGGAGAATCTCTGGGAACGGGCGAAGCGATTGCCACTCGACTCCACAGGACAAATTGGCTATACCAACCAAGCAAGTTATGATATATAATGGCAGAAGGAACTTGGAAAATGCTCGTGCTACTGTTATTGAATGGAAAATAAACCGGACAGAAGAAAATTGAGCAGGCATGCACTATACCAACAACTAACACAACCCGCATGGACAAAATAGATATCAAATAGGAAAAAAAATTGACAAATTAAAACAAAACACTGATGAATAAAAGAATACAAAAAAACCCCTCAATCATCCCAGCACTATACAAGAGACATGTATAATTTGGCTACGCTGCCCAAGGGAATTATAACCTCATGCCATGAAACTAGGAATGTCTAAAGCAAATATCTATGATTAAAGATCAAATCTCGTTTTAGCCAGCTGCCCCAACCATGACATTTGAGACTCCCTAGCACTGGAGATGTCCAACTAGCCTACCAATGTCTAATAGACACAAGAGTCCCAGAGCAGGGGGTCCAACCACTAACGTTTAATCTCCCCCCACATTCAAACTACTTTTCATTCCCGCCTTAGAATAAACAGATAACTGTAGGGAACACAAAACATCCAATAATCATCCCACAAGGTCTGAACGCAGAGACACATAGCAGCACGCAGCAACTATGAGCAGGACGTCACATCAAGAGGACCAAGCACCAAAAAGCATTTGAAATAAATCCAGACCACACGCACTTGAGATATGAATTTCAAGAGCTACTACCTCAACTCTCTTTAGAAGGACATCGAGACACCAAGACCCCCACAGTTTATTTCACATCCTACCGTGAATACTTCCCGTTACATGCTACGACCTCTTTCCCTTTATTCTTTATACCACTCGACCATCTCGCCAGTTCCTTATAAATTTCTCGAGCATCATAGTGTATATTGTAATTCTATTTCATACATCACCAGACTAGCAGCGAGACTTACAGAGCTAGATATAAAAAAACATTAAGTACAGAGGAAGGGATCTCGGGAAAGAGACGCAACAAAGACAGAGAGAAACAAAACCCCCAACAAACCGCGTTATTGAAATACACATATAAAGGAACCAATGCATGTCAACCCAAGAGCGAAATAATTCCACACAGCTCCAGAAACATGCAGACCACTACTGAAGGTGAACATAACGCGTCAAGCAAGTCTACAATAACAGCAGCCATTCCAACCTTTATAGAAAACTACTTCTGTGATAATTCAAACTCTATGGTGCTTAAAACAAATGTCATTTGTCACATTCTCACACACCTCAACACCTACAACCCTACCATGCACCTGAAGGCTTACAAGCGCAGCACAGAGAGGACTGAGCAACCAACACACAGTTCTGGTGCAGCTCAGACACAGGAAGCTCAGGGATGGACTCTCACGGCATATAAAGATATAAAGCTGATCAGACGCTCCAGGCAAACTTCAAACATGTAGAGAATCGTCTCTTCTACCATTTTCATACTGCCCACTCTAAACACCTGTAAACTAAGCGAAGCTGTCTTGAGGCTGCAAGGGAGCACGAAGCATACACTCCTCAGCTGTTGCACATAGGAACTTGGGCAAGGCTCACATCACAATCGACAGCTCCACACGCACCATTGTCCCACCAGGCCTGTTAACATGGCCTGACAAGGAAAGACTTGCCAAAATGATAGGGTGAAAGCACTTATTTTGTTATTTCCAAAGCTGCCTCATTGACTTCAGGAGCAGTCTGAGAACATGTTGAAAGAGGGGAACGAGATGACGGCAGTGTTCGAGTGGGGCCGTGATGGCTCTCAACTGACTCTACCAGCAGAGACTGAGGATTCCACTAGACGCCAATGAGAAATTGCTAAACCCACCAAAAGGTTCTCTGTGCAAGGACCGCACTGCAGCCACAGGACACGGTCTTAGTGATACCCTTTGGCAGCAAAACCAGGGCTGTCCTGACTGCCAAGACACTAGAAGGAACCCAACCCCAGCAACGCGCTGCCAGCCTAACACATGAAGAGACTCTGACTCTCAAGGGGCCAACTAGAAGCAAAGGAAGGACATCCTCGCCAAGAATGGCAAAACAGACAACATGATATGGAAAGATAGGAAACATGCCGAAAGCAATGCTATAAATCATGATAATCAAATCTGGCAAAAAGATTTTGAGACCATATAGAAACTATAGCCAAATATGAAGAGCCAGCAGCATTATAGAGATCCTATATCTCTGATGAACAGCATGGAAAAAACAAATTAGAGTGTGAGCCAGCTGATCGGTATTCACACCCTTATATGATGGAAAACACACCTCTATGCACTAGCAGACAGAGAACAAAGAACCGGTAAGAGCAACCCTACAGACACTTGGCGAAAGAGGCCCAAAAACGGGAGAAGTTTTTTAGAGGAATTTAATAAATGCACAACAGTTCATGGTATGTAATGATTTTATGGCTCGTTTGAGAATGCATAATTAGGCTTTGATATACTTGTACTAAACTCTGCCGTTAGTGAGAATTAGCATATTCACACAGCAAGAAGATTTTCCTTGTTATGTAACACGAGAACCTCACGTTCTTCAGCGCTTTTGATATATATAATGTTGCCGCTTATCTTCCTATCTACCGTCCTTACCCACTTTTACTCTCTTACCTACTTCAATCTCTCTCCAACATACAACGCCTCGATCTCAAACCAACCCTACCCAATCACCCCAAGCACCACACACACCCCCACAACACCCCCCCCCGGCCTGCTCTGAGCATGCTGAGCTGGAGCTACCAAGCAGGCGGCCACTGCCTTGGCCGCTTCTGCCATGACCCCAGTTCCTGAAACAACCTTAGCTGCAAGAGATCTCTGCATCACCTCATGTACCATCCGCAGCACCACCACAAGTGCCCCAGCTGGCCAAGCAACCCTCCAACACTAGCAGACACACAAGACAGCCACCTGAGAACCCCACGCGCAGAAATAGATATCAATCTACTACCACACCCCGCACTCGACAAAATCCACCCAATATTTGGGAAAAAAGCTGATCAAAATCCCTAGGTTGTTGCAGCACTGAACCGCAAATGTAATGAAATACGTGCAACAAGGCACTGAGACTCAGGCTATTGGAACATGGAACTAGACAAAGGCTACAGAATGCTGGATGGCTCACCATTTCCTCTCAATTAAAGGCTTTATTATCTTTCTGTGTCCATGAGTAAAATGCGTGTCTATACAATAGGCCCCCTAGCCCAGCAACGCTTGCTGTTATCGACCTCAAGATACACTCGGAACCAGCGCGCCGTTGGATAGACCAATGTATAAATAGATCAGGATCCACCCTTCTGTTGGAAAGGAACTGCTGGACACTTCCATATACTGCACTAGATTTCATTCCCCTCTGAGCCTATACTCAAGCCTGAAGCAAGCAAAAATATACTGGGATGCCCATGCCCTCTCACCATGTATGTACATATTTGGGCAAAATTTATATCCCTCATCTTCACCCAACATGCTTTAAGAACCAGACCTTCAAGACCAGAAGCCACAACTTCACAAAAAAACGAAAAAAGAGGCGCCGAGACTCCAGACCCCATAATCATTCTAGATGCCCAGCCTAAACACTCTTTACTGCACACTAAAGAACACAAACGTAAACAATCGAGACTCAAAGCTAACTATACTGCTCAGGAGTACAGAGAAGAACAGGTGGAACTCAGCAAACAACTCTAGGCACAGCAAAGCATACCGACCACATGCCGCTACAACAGCATGTTATCTCCCGAAGTGGAAGCAGCTTAATATGAATTTGTAAAAAGTACAATATACTTTAAGCTAGAGACTAATTTCATCGTTGCAGTGTGGAGGGTTCTGACCTCCAAAGGAAAATAAAAACTTTTCTCAACGCCGAGCTCACGCTGCCACTGAGAGGGACACATGCACAGCCACTACCTACACGAATTGCAATCTAAATGACAGGATACACAAACACCCCATTATCTTACAGTTTCCGAGTTTTTACATGCCTTTGAAAAATAGTAATAATGAAGCGGCGTACGCTCAATGTCATGCGCCAGTGTCCAGCGGTCTGTTAAGACCACTACTCTCGCAGAGATCTAACCAGGACAGAAATAAACAACAGCCACATCTTACCAAGGGCCTCTGAAAACAACTTAAGACCACAACACTACCAAAAGGTAGACTCCTATTGGATCCCAATTGTCCCTTATCTGCATTTCGAAGAAGCATTGAAATTACCTTGGAAAAAATGATAAAATAATATTATATTCTGACCCATGCCCGTGCACCCACGATTGTAACAACACAAATGTTAACAGAGGGTAACGATAATTAAAACTTGCTCTTCAAAGGAGCTGAAAGCGTTGGCCTTAAAGGACACCAGCACCCTGACCAAGCAAGCTCCTAGTAGATCCATTTCCACACCTGCAATACTTAAGAGCGTTATACATAGACAACTTTCACAAGAGATAGACCTATTTAATGCCTGTGCAACAATCTGCTCCCAACACACGCAATTTGCTTAACACACAAAACCAGGTAACGAAAAAGACATCTATCTTTCAGGGGCGCATTATGCAAGAATGGACAAACTGAAACCCAGCAGCAGAATAGAACCAAGGAACAGAAAAGTAGACCTGCATCTTCACTCATCTGCAAGAACTCAGGCTTCCAGTTAATCACCGAGGAACTACCACAACAGAATTACATTATACACAACAAACAGCACTATGCCATTGAGAAGGGAAGCAATGAGTAAGTGACAGCATGGGTAATAAAATTAAGATGAGGCATTTTTAAAATAATTTATATAAAGCAGGAACGGTCTTACAATTCACACAAACAACCTCACTGCTGTTGCGCTACAAGGAGACTGAGCAAACCTCAAGTCCACCATCAGCAGGTCTGTGCAAGGCCAGGGGATCTCCTGGGGGTTTCCTCCCTTGTGTGGTGTTGGAACTCAGCACATCCCCCCGGGTGTCCAGAGTTGCCAAGGACCGGGGGGCTCGGACACCCTGGCATGCTGCCCAGAGCACCTGGGGATTTCATTCTGACCCCTGGAGCAAATTGCCAGCATGTATGAGGACATGAAAGTCACAGAGGTTTGAATAGTGTAATAACAAAATGGTCACTGGGTGAAAATGTAGATTTTATGATTTTTGGTGTGGGGGTTATGGGGACAAGATGGAGGAACTTGGGCGAGTCCAGCCTTCCTTCTTCTTCTTCTTGTTCTTCATTTTCTGCAGTGGTGTTGGCACTCTGGGATTGGTTTAGAGTAGAAGTGCACTGTCTAACACAGGTGGGTATTGGGAATTAAGTGTAAATATGTTATACGTGGTTTGTAGTACAAAAGGACAACACCGCCTCGGGGGCGGGCAGAGTGCCTGTGGCTGCCCTGCTGAGCAGATCTCGGCTGGGCAGAATGAAAATTTGTAGATAAGAATTAATAAACAACCTCAAAACTGAAAAGTGAAGAGTCCAGACTCGTTCTGCAGTTGTGCGGGCCGGAGCAGAGACATCCTGCACATCTCGGGGCAGCAATTATCAACAGCAACCCGAGAGTGTGGAGCACACTGGGACCCCAGAGCAGCCTCACCTGCCGTGCTGGGCAGGTGTCAGGATCTCCAGCTGCTCACAGTGACCCTGAGAAAGGTTGGAAAGTCTCTTTTCCCAGCCTGGTGCTTGAAGAAGGAGTCAGAGCTCTTCATTTCTCGGTCTCAAGGTTGTTTATTATTCCTTATCTATAAAATTCTTTCTCCTGTCCTGCTGAGGTCCGTCCACAGGACAGTTCCAGCACTCTGCCTCGAAGGTAGTGTGCTGTTATGTGTTTATACTAAAACACATAACAGGTGTTATGTGTTTATACTAAAAACTATATGTACAATATTTACAATTACTTTCCAATACCTATCACCTAGAGTGAGCTTCTACTCCAAACCAATCTGTAAGTGCCAACATCACAGCAGAAGATGGAGGCCAAGAAGAAGAAGGAGAAAGGCTGGACACACCCAGTTCCTTCCATCTTGCCTCCTGAACCCCCATACCAGAAACCCTAAAATCTACTTTTTCACCCCGTGATAACTTCACTATTATTCTGCCTAAACTGTTGTGGCTTGCTGATCTTCATGTAAGGTTGGTAATTTGCTCCACGGGTCATAATCAAACCCACAGGTGTTCTGGGCTCTGTGCCAGGGTCTCTGAGCCCCCTGGCAGGGGTCCTGGACAGCCAGAGGGATGTTCTGGGGAGGTTCTGAGGGAGCTCCTCATGTCCTTGGGGGGGCATTTCTGTGCAAGGGGCTGGGCAGGGACAAGCAGAGGGATCCTGAGCTGGTGCAGGGTTCAGAGGGCTCTGCAGCAGTGCCCTCCTGTTGGAGTGTTGGGGGGTGGGATGGTCGGGATGGACAGGGATGAGAGATCTCTGCAGCCAGGTCAGGAACTTGGGGTTTATTGCAAAGGGCCAAGGGCAGGGCCCTGCTGGGAGCTGCCAGCCACAGCTCAGAGCAGGCCTGAGAGAGGAGAGGGGGAGAGAGGATGAGAGGGTAAGAGAGTAAGAGGGTAAGAGAGTAAAAGCATACGAGAGTAAAAGGGGTAAGAGAGCRAAGTTCTCGTTACAATACAATAAATCTTTTTCTCTGTTGAATATTCTGATTCTCACTAACCAATCTAGTACAATATACAAATCCTACAGCATTTCCATACAGCTTATAAAAATCACTACATTACCACATTGTGTTACATTTTAAAGCCTAAAAACTCCTCTTTGGGCCCCTTCTGCCAAGCTGTAGGGTCTGCTCTGACCCTTGGGCCTGTCTGCAGGCAGAGGGTGTTGTTCCATCACAAGGGGATTACCTTCAGCCAGCCACACCATTGTTTTCCTGTTGTTCAGTAACTGAGGGATCTCAAAGCTTGCTTTCATTTCAATCTCGTTTATAGTTTCTATATTCTCCAAATCTTTTGCCAGACAATCATATTTATAAGGCTTTCCTGTTCCATATTCCAGAGCAGTGTGGTGCAGGGATGGCTCACACAGGAGCGGTGACTCTGCAGRGTGTCACAGTCCCTCTGGGTCCTCCTGCTCTGCTGAGAGCCCCATAATTTTCCCTCTGAAGGAATGCAGGCACAGCTGCTGCTTTTACTTGATGTTGTTGAGCTGTGGTGTCATTAAACCTGGGTTTGTTTGAACAGCCCRTGTGGGCAGGAGGAGACACAAAGGAACCTGCAGATGATTTTTATTGTGGTTCCACTGACAGGCTGGAGCATCTGCCTCRCTGGGTGTAATCAGGGGCTGTAATTAGGCAATGTTTTCCTGTAGAGTAACTCCTTTTAGCAATTTTCTTCACAAGGAATTGCTGTTCAAAGGTCTGCTTGCTGCTTTAAGTAGAGCCCAGGTCTGGAATAAGGCTTTAATATTAAACCTCTCCTTTATGGGGAAACACCCGACAGGAGCAGGGCAAAGGGGGCAGGTTCTGCTCTGCAGAGATTTGATGTCTCACCACAGAGACTCAGGAACAAACTCCCCCATGGCTCTGATGTTTGGGAAGTTCTGCTCTGCAGAGATTTGATGTCCCAGACTCAGGGATGAACGCTCCCCTGGCTCTGATGTTTGGGAAGTTGTGCTGGGCAGAGAGTTGATCTCTCACAATAGAATCAGGGATAAACTCCCCCATGGCTCTGATATTTGGGAATTTTGATGCTTGGAATGGTTTTTGGCAAAGAGCTTCAGTGGAGAGGGTGTTGCAAGAAGCAGAAACACAGCTTCACTCAGTGCTGCGTCCTCTGTTCCAGCCAGGCTCTAATGGAATCAGCCCTTCCCATTAAATTAATATGTTCTCCATGGAGCCCATCAAGTAACATTTAATTTGCTTCAATGAGGTTGGGCATGTGGGATCAACATGATCAACGCTTGGGGTAATCAGGAGGAATCCCTGTGTTGTACAGCATCTTAAAAATGCTCATTTAGACAGAGGTAGCAATTGTGAAGGATCTAATTGGTTGATGCAATTTTATGTCTAATTTAGTGCAAAATGAAAACTGGAAGGAAAATGATCTCTTAGGCAAGGATTCCAAAATCAGAGAGAATGGTGAATTGTTCNCTGGGTGTAATCAGGGGCTGTAATTAGGCAATGTTTTCCTGTAGAGTAACTCCTTTTAGCAATTTTCTTCACAAGGAATTGCTGTTCAAAGGTCTGCTTGCTGCTTTAAGTAGAGCCCAGGTCTGGAATAAGGCTTTAATATTAAACCTCTCCTTTATGGGGAAACACCCGACAGGAGCAGGGCAAAGGGGGCAGGTTCTGCTCTGCAGAGATTTGATGTCTCACCACAGAGACTCAGGAACAAACTCCCCCATGGCTCTGATGTTTGGGAAGTTCTGCTCTGCAGAGATTTGATGTCCCAGACTCAGGGATGAACGCTCCCCTGGCTCTGATGTTTGGGAAGTTGTGCTGGGCAGAGAGTTGATCTCTCACAATAGAATCAGGGATAAACTCCCCCATGGCTCTGATATTTGGGAATTTTGATGCTTGGAATGGTTTTTGGCAAAGAGCTTCAGTGGAGAGGGTGTTGCAAGAAGCAGAAACACAGCTTCACTCAGTGCTGCGTCCTCTGTTCCAGCCAGGCTCTAATGGAATCAGCCCTTCCCATTAAATTAATATGTTCTCCATGGAGCCCATCAAGTAACATTTAATTTGCTTCAATGAGGTTGGGCATGTGGGATCAACATGATCAACGCTTGGGGTAATCAGGAGGAATCCCTGTGTTGTACAGCATCTTAAAAATGCTCATTTAGACAGAGGTAGCAATTGTGAAGGATCTAATTGGTTGATGCAATTTTATGTCTAATTTAGTSCAAAATGAAAACTGGAAGGAAAATGATCTCTTAGGCAAGGATTCCAAAATCAGAGAGAATGGTGAATTGTTCATTTGTTTTGGGTTGGTTTGTTTTGGGGTTGGTTTTTTTTTTTGTTTTTTTTCTTTTGTTTGTTTTTTTTTTGTTTTGTTTTTGTTTTTGGTTTTTTTTGGTTTTTTCCCCTTTTGGTCTCTTGTTTTATTTAACAAGAGCCAGTGTTTTTGTTTTTTTTTTTGTTTTTTCCCCTTTTGGTCTCTTGTTTTATTTAACAAGAGCCAGGAGTTTGTGGTTGCCCTGTGCCTGGAAGTGTCCAAGGCCAGGCTGGATGGGGCTGGGAGCACCCTGGGSTGGTGGAAGGTGTCCTTGCCCAGGGCAGGGGGTGCAATGGGATAATCTTTAAGCTCCTTCCAACCCAAGCCTCTCTGGGATGCCATGGAAAGTGAGGAAGGCTTCACAGAGTTCTTTATTTAAAATGAAATCCATTTTATGTGGTTCAGACCTTTCGAGCTCCTGTTTGTGTTTACAATCCCAAACTCTCTTCCAGCCCCAGGAATGGTTTGGTGAGGGGGCAGAGGTGGCTCTTCCCATGGCTGACAAATGGTGAAATGGACCTGGCACTGCAGCAGAGCTTTGGTGTCTCTGAGTCTGTTTGGGAGGTCTGGAACACGATCCTTTCCCATCCCAAACAGCCAGACCCCATCCCAAACAGCCAGAGCCCTGCCCAAACAGCCAAACCCCTGCCCAAACAGCCAGACCCCATCCCAAACAGCCAGACCTCTGCCCAAACAGCCAGACCCCATCCCAAACAGCCAGACCCCCTCCCAAACAGCCAGAGCCCTGCCCAAACAGCCAGACCCCCTCCCAAACAGCCAGACCCCTGAACCCCTGCCCAAACAGCCAGACCCCATCCCAAACAGCCAGAGCCCTGCCCAAACAGCCAGACCCCCTCCCAAACAGCCAGAGCCCTGAACCCCTGCCCAAACAGCCAGACCCCATCCCAAACAGCCAGACCCCTGAACCCCTGCCCAAACAGCCAGACCCCATCCCAAACAGCCAGACCCCTGCCCAAACAGCCAAACCCCTGCCCAAACAGCCAGAGCCCTGCCCAAACAGCCAAACCCCCTCCCAAACAGCCAGAGCCCTGCCCA
>NDFG01002867.1:0-16595 GCA_002167245.1 Sporophila hypoxantha | reverse complement strand
AGACGCTTTTTTCTGGCCGAAAAAAACCCAAAATAAACCAATATCCCCCCCATGATGACCCAATTTTCTCGCGGCAAAACCCCATTTTCTCCCCGGATAAAACCCTAAATAACCCCATTTTCCTCAGCACACCCCCAATTTTTCTGCAGAAATACCCAATAAACCCATTTTCCCTCGGAAGACCCCCATTTTTTCTGGCAAGAAATACCCAAATATACCCCATTTTCTCGCGGGCAAAAACCCCATTTTCTCCGGGAAGGAAAACCCAATAACCCCATTTTCTCTGGGGAAACCCCCATTTCCGTTCTAAAAATAAACCAAATTAACCCCGTTTTCTGGCGGCAAAACCGCCATTTTCTCCGGAGAAAAATTCCTAAACCCCCATTTTCTCCCGGAAGAAACCCCAAATTAACCCCATTTTCTCTGGAACACCCCAATTTTTCCGGGCAGAAATAACCCAAATTATCCAATTTTCTCCCGGCAAAAACCCCATTTTCTCCCGGAAAAAACCCCGCCAGCCCCGCGGCGCGGCTGACGGCGCTGTCTCTTTGGCAGACGAGCCGCGGACGCGGCGCGGGCGGGGACGTGGGCTGACGGCGCGCAGCTGGGGCGCAAGAAAGCGCTGCCCCTACACCAAAAAGCACCAGACGCTGAGCTGCGAGAAGGTAGTTCCTGTTCAAAACATTGTACCTGACCGCGAGCGGCCGCCTGGAAGAAAATCAGCCGCCAGCATCGCGCTCACGCCGCAGGTCAAGATCTGGTTCCAGAACCGCCGCATGAAGCTCAAGAAAGATTGAACCGCTGAGACCGCACTGTGCGCCAGCTCAGCCGCCGGCTTCAGCTTCAGCTGGGATCGCCCCCGGAATCCGCCTGCCCGGCCCCTCCGACCCCTTTTCTTAAAAAAATTTTGGAGTTTTTTTTTAAATTTTTTGGGTTTTTTTTGCTGTTTATTCGGTATTTTATTGTTATTTTATTGTTTTATTTTGATTTTATTCTGTTAGTTTTCCTATTTTATTTCTTATTTTATTCTGTTATTTTCGTATTTTTAGTGCTGTCATTTTCCTATTTTATTCTGTTATTTCCTATTTTATTCTGTTATTTTATTTTCCTATTTTATTTTCTTATTTTATTCTGGTTATTTTTCCTATTTTATTCGGTTGTTCTGCCTATTTTATTTTCTTATTTTTATTCTGTATTATTTCCTATTTAATTTTCTTATTTTATTCTGGTTATTTTTCCTATTTTATTTTTCTTGGTTTTATTTAACTTATTTTTATTTCTGTTATTTTTCTTATTTATTTTAGTTATTTTCTTATGTTATTCTGCCGTTGTTTCCTATTTTTATTCTCTTATTTCCTATTTTATTTTCTTATTTATTCTTTATTTTATTCTCTTATTTTCCTATTTTCTTGTTTTATTTTCTTATTTATTCTGCTTTTTTCCTATTTTATGCTCTTATTGTATTTCTCTTATTTCCTATTTTATTTTCTATTTTATTCCTGTTATGGTTTATTTAGTTTTATTCTCTTATTTTTATTCTATCATTTGATTAGTTTATTCTCTTATTTTATTCTGTTATTTTCTTATTTTATTTTGGTTTTTTTTCTTGTGTTTTATTCTGTTATTTTATTTAGTGTGTTTTCCTTATTTTATTCTGTTATTTCTTATTTTTATTTTCTGATTTTTATTCTGCTATTTTCTTATTTCCGTATTTTATTTTCTGATTTTATTTTGTTCTGTTCAGTTTATTTTGTTCTTTTCTGTTATTATTTTCTGGTTTTATGCATTTCTTTCCTTTTATTATGGTCATTATTTCACTTTATTATTTAATTTCCTTTTTTCGTTCCTTTAATTTCATTATTCAGTTCATTATGTTTAGTTTAATTTTATCTTATTTTATTTTATTTTATTTATTTTATTTTATTTTATTTTATTTTATTTTCCTTTCTTCATTTTATTTTATATTTTATTTTTATTATCGATTTAATTTTCTTATTTTATTTTCTTATTTCTGTTATTATGTCACTTCATTTCTTCATTTCATCTTTTCATTTCCTTATTTCATTTCTTTATTTCATTGCATTTCTTCGTTTCATTATTCAATTTAATTGTTCATTTCTTATTCATTTTGTTCTTTTTATTTCGTTCTTTTATTTTGGGGGTTTTTTTTGTTTGTTTATTTTACTGCGCCCGCAAAAATCGCCGAAACGGCCGGAAAAATCACCCAAACAAAAGGACCTCGATGTTTTTTTGCCGGTTCTCGGAGGCGAGAAATAAAAGGTTGAAAATAGACTAGTTGACAAAAAAAAGAAACCAACAAAAATCCCGACTTTATCGAGTATGTTTAAGTTATTTCCGCGCAGCACAAAGCAAGCAGGACTTTTCAACTTTTTCCCCCAGGTGTGGTTATTATGTCTTCAGAGGAATAAACGCCTCCCAAAGTTTTTTGGTTTTTTTTTTTGTTTTTTCCTCCAAATCCTAGCGTAGCTCGCTGTTGTACAATAAAAACGGCGAAAAAAAAGCGACAAAAAAAAGGAGAAAAATGGATTTTATGCGGAGTGTTGTGAAATTGGAGGCAGCGGAAATCTCCCGTCTGCAGGGAACGCCGTGAATAAAAATACAAAATTAAAATGTAAAATAAAATATTTTCAGGGAAATACAGAAGGAAAAGGTGTCGGGGGAGGAAAGGAAAAAAATCGATTAGAAAAATCAGATTTTGGGTGTGGTCTGATGATGGGGGCAAGAAAAAAAAAATAATAAAAGGATAAAAAGTCCATTTTCTGGTGGGCTGTGGTATTTAAATATATCCTGTACGTGTTATCCTGTGCATGTATCTTCCTTTGCGGAGCCAAAAATAAATTTTTCCATAGAACCGTGGACGAGTGGGTTCCTTAAAAATGTGTTTGTAAAAAAAAAAAAAAAAAAAGAGGAGATAATTTATTTATTTATAGATATATTTTTTTCCTTTTTGAGGAGGGGGGTGTTGAAGAACCGCTTTCTTCCCCACCGTCCCCTTCACCACCTCTCTATATATAAAGATTTTATTTTTTATTTATTTTTTTTCCTCAGACTTATCCTTTTTAAGCCTTCCGAGGCGGCGGCGGCGGGGGATTGTTTATTTTTTTATTTTTTTTATTTTTTTATTTTTTTTTATTTTAAATATAAGCGCGCAGAAGCCCCATAACGTTGATTTAAATATTATCCAGGTTGACCACAAGAAGTTCAAGAACGTGGGACGAGTGCGGTTCTTAAAATGTGTAAAAAAAAAAAAAAAATAGAGGAGAATAATTTATTTTATTTATATTTTTTTTTCCTTTGAGGAGGGGGGGAAGAACCGCTTCTTCCCCACCTCTAATATAAAGATTTTATTTTTTATTTATTTTTTTTCCTCACTCAAGACTGCATCCTTTTTTAAAGCCTTCCAGGCGGCGGCGCGGGGGGGATTTTTTATTTTTTATTTTTTTTATGGGTTTAATATAAAGCGCGATGAGGCCCCATTAACGTTGATTAAATAGTATCCAGGGTGACCACAATAAGTCAAGGTCATAAAACAGTAATGTCAGGACAGCGCGCTGCGAAGCGCTGGAGGTGGATTTTATTTGATCTGCAAAATATAAATGCTGCCGCGGCTATAAAGATGCATTTAAGGTGACGTGCCCGGGAATGCCGCGGCAGAGCCGCCCGGCGACCGTTGCATGCGCAACTCCCTCCGCGACGCTTTTTTTTTGGGATTTTCCACCCAAAAGATCCGCGATTTCGGGCAAGGCGGCCAGCAATGGTAGGAGCGCAGGTTTCTCTTTTATCCGTGCTTTTCTGATTATTATAATGATGATTACTCCTATGATTATTTTCTTTTTTTGCGGATTTTCCCCCGCAGCCCCCGCGCGTTTTCCTCGCAGGGTTTGCGCGTTTTTCCGCGCGGAAATTTCCCTTTTTTTCCTCCCCATTTTTCCTCTCCCCCCTCCCCACAAAAACCTCCTGCCCTAGGGAACAGCGGGAAGGCTGCTCGGAAAAGCCGGAGATTGCGGCGGTTTCGGCAAATTTCGGGGCGAACCGCGGGTGTTTTGGAGGATTTTGGATGATTTTGGGAGGATGCGGAGGATTCGGAGCGCGGTTGCGCGGGTGCGGAGCCCTGCGCGGGTTTTTGGGCTCGTTTGCCGGCTCATTGCCAGCGATTTTGGCTGAATCGCCGCGATTTGAAGCGGGGGAGCCTGCGAGAATTCCGCATTATCCCAGCTCATTTCCGAGGCTCATTTCCCAGCTCATTTCCGAGCTCATTTCGAGCGGATTCCCCCAAAACCCGCCACCAAACCCATCCACACCAAAAACCGGCCACATTAAAAAACCCCGTTCCCGGGTTTATTTTTATCAGATTTTCGCCATTTTCCGAGCATTTTGAGCCTCGCGAATTTCCGGGCGGAGAGAGCGCCAGGGGAGCCCAGCAACAAAGCGGGCGAATTTCTTAATTTTCTCCTTTTTTCCTCTTTTTTTTTCCCCTCTTTTTCCCCCACCTTCCTCCCATTCGCCCGTTTCCCCTCCCTCCATCCTTCCTTCTCGGATTTTTTTTTTTGGTTTTGTTTAGTTTTTTTTTTTTTGTCCCTTTTCCGCCCGTTTCTGACAGAAATCCGGTGGATGCCAGCGCAGCTGATCTGTGGTTTTTAAGGTAGTTTCATGTTGTTGGGATGGGCTTTAGGCTCTGGCAACAAGAAAAACTGCCTTATTACGTCAGTTTCGTCTGTCATCAAGGCAGCACCCGCAGGCTCCGCCGCGGCGCCCTAAAAAAAATAAAATAAAAAACCCAAAATCTCCCCCAAAATTCCCCGGTCCCGATTGCGGGACGGCGCCCAAACCTGCCGCCACCCCCCCAGCGCGCCCTCGCGGGGATTTTTGCCCATTTTCTTTCATTTTTTGCCCATTTTCTTTCATTTATTGCCCATTTTCTTTGAATTTTTGCCCCTTTTTATTTTGATGTTTTGCCCCTTTTTATTTGATTTTTTGCCCCTTTTTATTTGGTTTTTTGCCCCTTATTTATTTGAATTTTTTGCCCTTTTGAATTTGAATATTTGCCCGTTTTATTTGGTGTTTTGCCCATTTATTATGTGTTGCCGTCCTTAAATTTTGGTGTTTTTTTTGGCCCCGATTTCCCCCTTTGTTTGTTGCTGGGATATGAGGACAAAAGCGCGCGGCTTTTTTGCGCTTTTCCACCCCAAATTATCAGCGATGATTGGCCAGAAGCCCTAGCGCGGTGAGCCTTTTCTTAAAAAATGAGAGAAAAAAAATAAAATAATAAAATAATAATTTTTAAAAACCCCCAAATTTAAATTTCCTGCCCTTTTCCTCCCTCCCCCGTGCGGCTTCTGAATCCCTAAATTTTTAAAAATTCAATTGTTGAGGCTGGGGAGCGATTTTCGCGGGATGTTTTGGGGATTTTTTGGCGGGTTTGGGCGTTGCGGAGCCTGATTTTTGGGGGGTCGTGCCCCTTTTGCTGATTTAAAATTCCCCCCCAAAAAAAACCCCCAAAACTCGCAGGTGAAAAAAGGGGGAAAAAAATCAGAATTTGGGGCTTTCAACTCTGCTGCTGCGGGTCGTCTCAGCCAGAGATTAAATTTAAAAATTCCCCAAATTTTTTTTGCACGGCTTAATCGGATTTCCAGCTGGATGGGAATTCAGCGGAATTAAATCTCTGAAATAAAAAACATGGAAAAAAAACTTTTTCCAAGGGGAGGGAATTGTCGGGCTGGAGAATTCAGGCGTTTGTGTCCGGCAGGAGCAGCAGGGGAGAAAAAGTTGATTTTTCCCCCTTTTTCCCCTTAAAACGCGGCTGGGAAAGTTGGAAAGTTGTTGCCAGCGTTGAAATGGGGGAAAAAAATGTGGGAATTTGGAGTGAAACGAAGGAAAAATCGGCGGGAAAGAGGAATCGGTGAGCTCTTGAAAACGCCGAGGGGCGAAAGGTGAATTTCTGAGGCGGAAAATCGGGAATATTCGGGAGCCGTTTCCTGCTGGTTTTGGGTGGATCTTTGTGTCTTGACAACCAAAAATGAGAATGTGTGAGGCTGAGAGGCGCGGGTCGCGAATTGAGCGAGAAATCGGAATCATTTAGGGATTTTGGAGTTTTACCAATATTTGAATTGTTGAAGTTTTTTTGGTGTTGGTTTTGGCTGCCGGGCTGTGATTTTTTTGGTGTTCTCCAATTTGGTTTTTCCCCGAGAACCTGAGGTTGCTGAGGCTGGAGTTGGGATTTCGGTGGCGAAAATCGCGATTGTTTTTCCCTCAAACCGGGGGTTGTGGCCCAAAGGGTGAATAAAAGGGAATGGATTATTGAATATCTGAATTTTTATGCTCTGTTTTGGTGTTTAAAAAATGCCGGGTTGAAAAGCGCGGGAAAATTGTCTGATTATTGCTGGTTTGGGATATTTATCTCATCCTGGGGGCAAAAACTGGAATTTAACAGCGGCCCCTAAAAGGGCGAAAGAAGCGGAAAAAATAAAAAAAAAAGAGAAGAAGAGGAAAAAGCGACACCACGCTGGTTTTAATAATATTTCAACAGGAACAAGGTTTGGTTACCGAGGTTTAAACCGTAATTATTTGATATTAGTGCTGTGATAAATGAATGATTTAAAGGATTAATTACGTTTGATGTATGAGTTTCGCCTTCTCGGGATTAACAATCTTGCAGTATTTCTCCCCATTTTTTCCTCCGAAACAGCGTGAAAATCAGACAAAATAATTTTCTAGTCTCCGCATATTAAGATTGATTTTTATTTCCGAGCCACCCCTGGAAGAGCAGAGACAGAGAAGGAAATAATAAAAAAAAAAAAAATTCTTTAAAAAATAAGCGGCGTGAAATTTTCAATAACGCTCAGCAACCCCCGGACCCAGAAAAGCCATAAAAAGGGGAAAATCTCCCCCGCTGGTTTTTAATTATGAAAGTAGGAGCGGGATTTTAATGGCCTCCGAGATTTTCCTGGGATGCGCCGCATTTTTTATGGAAAACCAGGAGGCTCGCAGCGACCCCTCGCTGCTCTCCGCGGATTATTTTTTATTTTTATTTTTCCTTTATTTTTGGCGTTCCGTTCTTCCGCGTTATTCCGCTTCTCTCAGCGTCAGATTCCGGCGAAAATCTCCGTTTTTGGCTGATTTTTCCGCTCCGGCAGGTGGAATCCCAAATCCCGAATTTCCCGAATTTCCGGGCTGCGTTATTCTCCTTTCTGAGCAGATAAAAAATTTAAAAACCACCCAAAAAACCGACCCAAAACGATGTTGAAAACACCCAAAAAAAGCGCCGAGTGTGAATTTTGTGGATTTTGGCGGGAGGCCGGGCTTCGTTTTGGGGGGGATTTAATCCCAATTCTGGTTCCTCGCTGGCGGATTTAGGGGGTGAAAAAAGTCCCCCTCCGAGGTCTTGGGGGAGAGAGCCGGAAAAAGGAAAAAGAGGCGGAAAAAAAGGGGCTGGGAAATGGGAGGAAAACGGGCCAGGAATCGGGCAAAAGAGGGACCGCGCGCAGGGATCCGCCAGATCCGCGACAGGGACGGCAGAAATCTGGTGGATTGGGCAAACCCCGCGGGAGGAAAAACCCTAAAAACACCTTTAAAGAACCCTCTAAAAATCCCTTTTAAAAAATAAATTAAAACCCCCTAAAACAATTCCAAATGAAAAACCTTAAAAACCCTTAAAGAAATGATTGAAAAACCCAAATCAACCCTAAAAAAAAAAACCTTTAAAAAACCCTAAATAAATTAATTTAAAACCCTGAATCAAACCCTAAAAAAAAAACTTTAAAAACCCCTAAAAACGATGATTTAAAAACCCAAATTTCAACCCTAAAAAAAAAACTTTTAAACCCCTTAAAACGACCCCCCCAAAAAAAAACCTTTAAAACCTTAAGAAAACTTTAAAAATCCTCGAAAAAAAACTTCAAAAATCCTTGAAAAAAACCTTCAAAAAATCCTTGAAAAAAACTTTAAAAATCCTTTAAAAATCCTTTAAAAAGCCCTAAAAACCGCCCCAAGTCCCGGTTTTTCGGGGCGGCCGAGGGCGCAGGCCGGAGCTGCGGGCTCTAAAAACCCTTTAAAACCCTAACCCTAAACCCTAAAAAATAAATTAAAACCCCTAAACAACCCAAGGAAAGACACCTTTAAAAACCCTTAAATAAAATTAATTTGTTAAAAACCCCGAAATCAACCCCAAAAAACAAAACTTAAAAACCCCTAAAACCGACCCCCCAAAAAAAAAACCTTTAAAACCCCTCTAAAACCAAAACCCCCAAAAAAACTTTTAAAACCCTAAAACAACCCCCAAAAAAAACCACTTTTTAAAACCCCTAAAACAACCCCCAAAAATACACTTTAAAACCTTAAGAAAACCTTAAAAAATCCTCGAAAAAAACCTTAAAAATCCTCGAAAAAACCCTATAAAATTGCCTTGAAAAAAACCTTCAAAAATCCTTGAAAAAAAACGTTAAAAATCCTTGAAAAAAACCTTCAAAAAATCCTTGCAAAAAACCTTTAAAAATCCTTAAAAAAAATAACTTTAAAAATCCTTGAAAAAAAACTTCAAAAAAATCTGAAAAAAACTTTTAAAAATCCTTGAAAAAAAACTTCAAAAATCCTCGAAAAAAACCTTCAAAAATCTTGAAAAAACCTTTCAAAAATCCTTTGAAAAAAACCTTGCAAAATCCTTGAAAAAAAACCTTCAAAATGCCTTAAAAAACCCTTCCAAAATCCTTGGAAAAAAAAACTTAAAATCCTTGAAAAAAACCTTTAAAAAACCGTTGAAAAAACCTTCAAAAATCCTTAAAAAAAAACTTTAAAATCCTCGAAAAAAACCTTTCAAAAATCCTCGAAAAAAACATTCAAAAATCCTTGAAAAAAAACTTCAAAAACCTTTGAAAAAACCCTTAAAAAAAACTTTAAAAATCCTTTTAAAAGCGCTAAAAAACCGCCCCAAAAAATCCCGGTTTTTCGCGGGCGGCGCGGCGCAGCGGCCGGAGTGCAGGCTCTATAAGTCCCTTTAAGAAAATAAATTTAAAACCCTAAACGAACCCCAAAATACACCTTTAAAACCCTTAAGAAAACCTTTAAAAACCCTGTAAGAAAACGTAAAAAAAATCTTGAAAAAAACCCTTAAAAAACCTTGAAAAAAAACCTTAAAAAATCCTTGAAAAAACCTTAAAAAAATCCTTTAAAAATCCTTTAAAAAGCGCTAAAAACCGCCCCAAAATGCCGTTTTTTCGGGGCGCGCGGCGGCAGCCGGCGCTGCGGCCGGATCAGCGGCCGCCGCCCCCGCCGTGCCCCGCCCTGCCCCGCGCGTTGTTTGGGGCTGTTTCGGGGCTTGTGTGCGGGGTTTGTTTTGTCTCCTCCGAGGGCGGCGGGCGCTGCCCCGACACCTCCGGGCAGACAATGCGGTGCGCGCAGACACAACGCGCCCGCGGTTATCTATGCTAATTACCAGCCTGTCTTGGCAGAACCTAATTAATGAATAAAACGGCGGCGCGGCAAAAGAACCCAAAAATGTTGTCTCCAGGGGCGCCCGTTGGCCTCGCCTCTCTGGTTCAGGCTTGTTCTGCTCGCCTTTTCCTTTATTTAATTTATTTTTTTATTTTATCTCTCTCTTTTCTGGTGCTTGGTGTAGGGGCAGCGCTTCTTGCGCCCGCTGCGCGCCGTCAGCCACGTCCCGCCCGCGCCCGCCGCCCGCGGCTCGTCTGCCAAACAAACAGCGCCGTCAGCGCGCCGCGGGCCGCGCAGCGGGGCTGGCTGGGGGATTTTCGGGGAGAAAATGGTTTTTTTCCGGGAGAAAATGGGGTTTTGGGTTTTTTTTTCCGGGAGAAAATGGGGTTTTGCCGCGAGAAAATGGGGCTATTTGGGTTATTTCTGCCAGAAAATGGGGGTGTTCCGAGGGAAAATGAGGTCATTTGGGGTTTTTTTCCAGGAGAAAATGGGGTTTTGGGTTTTTATCCGGGAGAAAATGGGGTTTGGGGTTTTTTTTCCGGGAGAAAATGGGGTTTTTGGGGTTTTTTTCCGGGAGAAAATGGGGTTATTTGGGTTATTTCTGCCCGAAAATGGGGGTTTCCCAGAGCAATTTGGGTTATTTGGGTTATTTCTGCCAGAAAATAGGGGTGTTCCCAGAGAAAATGGGGTTATTGGGGCTTTTTCTGCCCGAAAATTGGGGGTGTTCCGAGGGAAAATTGGATTATTGGGGTTTTTATCCGGGAGAAAATGGGGCTATTTGGGTTATTTCTGCCCGAAAATTGGGGGTATTCCGAGAGAAAATTGGGTTATTTGGGGTTTTTCCGGGAGAAAATGGGTTTTTTCCCGGAGAAAATGGGGTTTTGGGGTTTTTTTTCCGGGAGAAAATGGGGTTATTGGGGCTTTTTCTGCCCGAAAATTGGGGTGTTTCCAGAGAAAATCGGGTTATTTGGGTTATTTCTGCCGGAAAATGGGGGGGTTCCCAGAGAAAATGGGGTTATTGGGGTTATTTCTGCCCGAAAATTGGGGGGTGTTCCGAGGGAAAATGGGGTCATTTGGGGTTTTTATCCGGGAGAAAATGGGGTTATTTGGGTTATTTCTGCCGGAAAATGGGGGGTTCCCAGAGAAAATTGGGTTATTGGGGTTTCCTTCCGGGAGAAAATGGGGTTATTGGGGCTTTTCTGCCAGAAAATTCGGGGTGTTCCCAGAGAAAATGGGGTTATTGGGCCGCGGGCCGCGCAGCGGGGCTGGCTGGGGGTTTTATCCCAGAGAAAATGGGGTTTTGGGTTTTTTTTCCGGGAGAAAATGGGGTTTTGCCGCGAGAAAACGGGGTTATTTGGGGGGGAAATGGGGTTATTTGGGTTATTTCTGCCCGAAATTTGGGGGTGTTCTGAGGGAAAATGGGGTTATTGGGGTTTTCTTCCGGGAGAAAACGGGGTTATTTGGGTTATTTCTGCCAGAAAATTGGGGGGTTCCCAGAGAAAATGGGGTTATTTGGGTTATTTCTGCCGGAAAATTGAGGGGTTCCCAGAGAAAATGGGGTTATTGGGTTTTTTTCTGCCAGAAATTTGGGGGTGTTCCAAAAGAAAATGGGGTTTTGGGATTTTTTTTCCCCGGGAGAAAATGGGGGTTTGCCACGAGAAAATTGGGTTATTTTAGGTTTTTCTGGGAGAAAATGGGGTTATTTGGGTTTTTTTTCCGGGAGAAAATGGGGTTAAAGGGGGTTTTTCCGGTTAAAAAAAAAAAAAAAAAAAAAAAAAGGTTTATACAAAGGTTTTAACGCGTGGAAATAGGGGTTTAATCAGGCCCGAAAATCGGGTTTAAATAAGGTTTTTTTCCGTCAGAAAATGGGGTTATTTGTGTGGGTTTTTTTCCTGCGAGAAAATGGGGTTATATGGTTTTTTTTCCGTGAGAAAATGGGATTATTTGGTGGGATTTCCGTGAGAAAATGGGATTATTTGGGTTTTTTTTTCCCGCGAGAAAATGGGGTTTATATAAGGGCTTTTTTCCGTAGAGAAAATGGGGGTTTGGGGCTTTTTTTTTCCGCGGAAAAATCGATTTTATAGAAGGGTTTTCAATACACGGAAATAGGGGTTAATCAGGCCCAAAAATCGGGTTTAAATAACGGGTTTTTCCGCGAGAAAATGGGGTTTATGAAATGGGTTTATATACTGGATTTATCCGTGAGAAAATGGGGATTTGTTAGTGGAGAAAATGGTTTATAATAAGGGTTTATTCCGATGAAAAAATGGGTGATTATAAAAGGGGTTTATTCGTGAGAAAATGGGGTTTATCTAAGGGGTTTTTCCGATGAAAGGACAATGGGATTTTGTCGTTTTTTTCCGCCGGGAAAATCGGTTTATACGAGGAGTTTATAACGCACGGAAATAGGGGCTGAAATTACGCCCGAAAATCCGGTTTTAGAAGGCTTTTTCAGCGGAAAGATTGAGCACAAATAAAAGTTTATTCGCATGAAAGATCGGGTTTAAATAAAGCTTTTTCCGTTCATAAAAAGTCCGCTCTGCCAGGGTCCGAATCGGTTTAATCATGGATTTTACTGGCTCGAAAATTCGGGTTAAAACGAACATTGACCGCGAAAATCCAAGGTGAAAGAAAAAGGTTTTCCGGTGCTCGAAAGTCGCGGTTAAATAAGTTTATTTAGCCCGAACAATGGGTTTAATAAAGTTAATTGAGGCCCGAAATGGGAGTTGTGGAAAGGTTTATTCGGCCCGAAAATGGGGTTTTGAAAGGTTTATTAGCCCGAAAATGGGAGATTTTTAAAGAGTTTTTCGGACCCGAAAATGGGCAGTTTTAGAAGTTTTTGCCGAAATGGGGTTTGTTAAACAAGGTGTTTATTTCGGCCCCCCGAAAATGGGGTTTTTAGAAAGGTTGATTCGGCCGAATGGGTTTTTAGAAGAGGTTTATTCGGCCGCCGTAAATGGGGTTAAAAAATGGGGTTTCCGGCTCGAATCGAGAAAAAGAATTGTTTATTCGCGCTCAAAGTCAAGTTTAAATAATGTTTTTTTCCGGCTCGAAATCGGGTTTTAATAAAGGTTTGTTTGGTTCGAAATCGAGTTTAATCAGGTTTTATTCGGGTCCCCCAAATAAAGATTTATTTTGGTAAAATCAAGTTATTCGGCCTAAACTCAGAGGGTTTAGTTGGGCGCGCTGCGGTTTGCGGGAGCCAGCGGTTAAAAAGGAGCGAAGATTGGGGAGAAAAATCGGGTTTTGGGAGAGAAAAATTGAGTTTTTGGAGGAGAAATTGAGGTTTGGGGGGAAAAAAATCGGATTTTGGGGAGGTAATGATTTGGGGAGAATAAATTATGAAGTTTTGGGAGAAATGTGCAGGTTTTTGAGGAGAATTGGGTGTTTTTGGAAAATGGGGATGGAAGAGTAAATGGGTTTGGGGACGATAATGGATTTTGGGAGAAAATTGGGGTTTTGAGGACGAAATTTGGTTTTAGGGAGGAAAAATTGTCGGGTTTTGAGGAGAAAATTGGGGTTTGGGGGAAAAATGGGGATTACAGAATTAAAATTTGAGTTCCTGGGGAGAATAAATGGAGTTGGGGAGAAGAAATTGGGGGGTTTGAGGAGAAAAATTGGGGTTTTGGGGAAAAACATCGGGATTTGGGAGGGAACAAATGAAGTTTTGGGGAGAAAAATGGGTATTTGGAGCGAACAATTGGGTTCTTGGGGAAAAAATCGGTGAATTTGCGGAGTAAATTTGAGGTTTTGGGAGATAAATGGGGTTTTGAGTTGAGAAGAAATTGGAGGTTTTGAGGAGAAAATTGAGTTTTGGGAGAAATTTGGGGTTTTGGAGAAAAATTGTGGTTTGGGGGAATATCGGGTCTTGGGGAGATACATGGAGTTTTGGGGAGAAATTGCGGTTTTGAGGAGAAGCATTTGGTTTTGGGAGGGGTAAATGATTTTGAGGAGAGTAACGGGGTTTTGGAAGGAGCATAAATCCGATTTTGGGGAATAAATTGGGTATTGGAAGAGAAAATTGGGTTTGGGGAGGGATTGGATTTTGGGAGGCACAATATTGAGATTTGGGAAGAAAATTTGGATTTTGGGGAGAGAAATCTGAGGTTTTGGAAGGAGAGTCGAGTTTTGAGAGAGAATAAATTCGGGGTTTGGAGAAGGAAATAATGGGGTTTTGGGTAGAAAAACTCGATTATAATGGAGAGAATAAAATCGGGATTCGGGGACAGAACCGGGTTTGGGCACATTTAAATCAGATTTTGGGTTTAAAATTCAAGCGAAGATTTACGGAATAAATCGCGCATTAACCGATTTAATTAAGCGCTAATTTTTAATTAAGCGGCTAATTAAACAATCACCCGCGGCGCTGATGAATTTTGGCTCCCGCGTCACCCCAAACCCCAAATTCTATTTCATGCCTGCGCGTTTTGGGGCATTTTGGCATGGAATAAATTGGAATTTTCGCAGCTTTTCCCTCCAGGCTGCCAGGGCACAAAAATTTTGGGGCAATCGGGGGAATTTGCGGGAAAAAATCGCAAGGTTCTAAATAACCCCGGAGGGAATCCTGTGAATTTGGTAACGAGGGAGGGAAAGATCCGGACTGAACCCGAATTGGGGAAATCGAGAAATCGCCAGGCAAATCGCTCGGCCGTTTTGGGGGAATTCCGCTGGGGATCGGGTTCGCCCTGTTGGGTGCCCAAAACCCTCCGAGTCCGCTTCCAAACGCTATTAAAGATTACCAACCGAATGGGTTTTTGTTAAAAAAATTAAAGTTTAATGCGACAGAAAGAAAATCGCAGTTTGGGAGTTTAGGAACAAATCGCCCGATCAGCCCACAAATCGCTCTGACGGCCCCAAAGTGAAATTCTTGAAATTCCCCAAAAACCCAAATTTTTTTGCCGCCTAGGCGCCCCCTCCCAACCCAACAACCCGGGCGAGAAATCCCTTTTTATTTTTATTTTTTTATTATTTTTATTATATAAACCTTATTTGGTTTTATTTTATTTTACTATTTTTATATAATCCCTTTTGGTTTTTATTTTTATATTTTATTATATTTTTATATAAACGCTTTCTGTGTTATGATTTTATTTTTATAATATCCTTTTTGGTTTTTATTTTATATTTTTTATAGAAATCCCTTATTTGTTTATTTTTATTTTGTATATTTTTTAATATAATCCTTTTGGTTTTATTTTTATATTTTTTATAGTTTTTATATTTTTACAGAAACCCTTTTTTGGGTTTTTATTTTTATTTTTAATTTTTTTTCATTCCATTCTTCTGGCCACAGAGCAAACCAGCCCAAAACAACCACAAAATGAATAATAAAAAAAAATAGTTATTTTTGGGTTATCTCGCTTCCTAAAACTCTCCCGGCAGCTTTTTGTGCCGTTCCTTCGCGAGGTTTTGATAACCTTTGACTTGCTTTTTTGTTTCCTTTGTTTTGTTGGTTTTTTATTTGGTTTTTTTTTCCCCTTTTCGTTTTTTATCTGGGTAAGTAATCGCAGTCAGCCTCAGAATAAATCATTTTCCCCTTCGGCTGCCCGAATCAGAACATGCGAATGATCCAAAATAAAAAGGAGGGAAAAAAGAGAAATTTTGGGCTTTCGTGCCGGCCATAGGCCGGTTTGGTGGGAGGAGAAGGTTTTTGGAGGGTCGGATTTTTTTTTGGGATTTGTTTGGAATTTTGGATATTTTTGATCCCAATTAAAATTGGGATTTTACAGGCAAAAGCCGGGGCTTAGATAGAGCGGGATTTCCCTGGATTTTTGGTTTTTTCCCCAGAAAATCGCAATCCGCCGCTGGGATTTGCCGTTCGGATTAAAAGTGGTAAAAAACCCGAAAATCGCGAATTTCACCTCCGGGAGCCTTTGCGTTGCAGAGCCCCAAACCCAAAACATCTGCTCAAACAGAAAGCATTTCGCGCCTCCAAACTGAGACAATTGAAAAAAGTGTCAATTAAAAAAATTAAAAAAAGATTTTTTTCCATTCGAGCACCGCAATTCCGCCTGGAGATGCCAATTCCGACTCCCGCTTTTTTTCTGTATTTATTTAATGTTTCATTTCAATTCTTTCTCTTTTTTCTCTCTCTTTGACCGCGGAGGAATCCGATCCGCGCGGAAATGGAGAATTCCCCTTGAAAAAAGGGGCCAAAATCGGGGTTTGCCCCCCGAAAATCACAGCGAGGCCGGAACCCCCGAATCTCCGCGGTTCCGAAGCAAAGAGCACAAAACCCGAATTTCCGTCCTTTTTCTGCACCAAACACCGAATTTCCATCATTTTTTCCTGCACCAAACACCAAATTTCCATCCTTTTTCTGCACCAAACTCCCTTTTCCATAATTCTCCTCACCAAATTCGGATTTTCCATCCTTTTTCTGACACCAAAATCCGATTTTTCATCCTCTTTCTGGCACCAAAAATCCGATTTTTCATCCTATTTCTGACACCAAAATCCGATTTTTCATCCTCTTTCTGACACCAAACTCCGAATTTCCATCCTTTTTCTGACACCAAAAATCCGATTTTTCATCCTATTTCTGGCACCAAACACCAAATTTCCATCCTTTTTCTGCACCAAACACCAAATTTCCATCTTTTTTCCGCACCAAACACCGAATTTCCATCCTTTTCCTGCACCAAACACCGAATTTCAATCTTTCTTCCACACCAAACACCAAATTTCCATCCTTTTTCCGCACCAAACACCGAATTTCCATCCTTTTTTCTGCACCAAACACCGAATTTCCATCCTTTTTTCCGCACCAAACACCGAATTTCCATCCTTTTTCCGCACCAAACTCGTATTTTCCATCTTTTTCCCGCACCCCGCGCTCTCTGCTCCGTTTATCTCCCCTCCAACACCCAAAATCACAAATATTTCAATATTTCCATTTTTAAACGCGGCCGCTTGAAACCGAATTTAGATTTTTTTTTTTTAAACACCGCCGCTTGAAACCGAATTTAGATTTTTTGTTTAAAACATCGCCGCTTGAAACCGAATTTAGATTTTTTTTTTTTTTAAACACCGCCGCTTGAAACCGAATTTAGATTTTTTTTTTTTAACACCGCCGCTTGAAACCGAATTTAGATTTTTTTTTTTAAACACCGCCGCTTGAAACCGAATTTAGATTTTATTTTTTTCCC
>NDFG01002827.1:0-12942 GCA_002167245.1 Sporophila hypoxantha | reverse complement strand
TATAATAAATATATTAGTATATAAATATATTTAGTATACAAATATAATGAAAATATAATAATACAAATAATAAAAGTAATTGTAAATGATGTACATTATCTTTTTTAGTATAAAAAGCTAACACCACCCCAGGGCAGGCAGAGTGCCTCTGTCTGTCCTGCTGAACAGACCTCGGCTGGAGAGGAGAAAGAATTTTATAGATAAGGAGCAATAAAGAACCTTGAGAATGAGAATTGAAGAGCTCTGACTCCTTCTTCAACCACTGGGCTGGGAAAAGAGACTTTGTGACACATCTTGGGGTCACTSTGAGCAGCAGAGACCCTGAGACTTGTGCTGCAGAACCAGAAAATCCCAGTCTGGGTTGGGCTGGAAGCACCTTAAAGCCCATCTCCCTCCACCACCTGCCAAACTGTCATTATTTCCTGATAAAACTCTTATTTCTTTCTTGAAGACAACATTCAGGTTGCTCAGAGCAGGTGAAAATGTCGGCTGAGGTTCCCAGGAGGGCAGGAATTCCTCTCAGGAAATGTGGGACCTGCCCAGGTCCAAAAAACCTRTCTGGKTSCTGCAGAGGCTCCCTGCCCATTATAAAGCATTTATTTGAAGTTAAGTTTTGTGTGAGAGCTTATTAAAAAAGTGTGGTTTATGGATTTAATTAAAGTTCTGCATATGAGACCTTGCTAATCCTGTTTGTGCTGCAACTGTATTAACGTGCTAAAAATCAATATATTTGAGTTTAAATATTTTATTATGGCAAGCTGTTAAATATTAATGATGCAACAAGTAATCAGTGTCACTGCTTCTGTCTGTTCTGGGGGAAATCTGCAGGAAAGGAGAACAAAAGCAATCTGCCTGCTCTCRCTGATGGTTCTTMGTGGCTCAGCTCAGGAATCAAAGCTTCTTGGAGGGCTTGGAAGTCATGAAAGCCTCTTGCCATGGCTGGAGAGGGAATTTCTGTGAGGGAGAACAGTGACTGGGCAGGGGGAGTGGGTTTAAGGTGAAAGAAGAGGGATTTAGATGGGAGATTGGGAATTGGGAATTTGCGCTGGCCAATGGGACTGGAATTGAACAGAGCAAGCTGTGGCTCCGCCCCTGGATCCCTGTGCAGTTGCCCAAGGCCAGGCTGCGACATTCGGGGCACCCTGGGACAGTGGGAGGTGCCCTCGCCCGTGGGCAGGGCTGGGCACTCGGGGGGGGTTTTAAACCCAGCCCAGCCCATTCTATAGATGAACCATGTAGATGATTTCTCTGACCACCAGATGCCACCGTTTCTGGGCTCAATTCCCCCAAAATGCACACCACATCACCAACCTCCTTTCCTAATGGAAGACACCTCAAATTTACCTGATTGAGCAAGTACATAAAGGAAAACATATTTCCTCATTGTATTCATGGAAGAGAATGAATAAAATATACCCAAGTACAATCTCGTCCCTGGTGAGTCTCCCCAGGTTTCCCAAGATGAATCCATGCCCTCTCATTCCAGGTGGGATAAATCAGGACTCTCGAGGGCCAAAAATGATACATCCAATGTTCATAGGGAGAAAGACTGACCCCTCAATCTCAAGCAGTAAAACAGCCACAATGGAGTTAATCATCGCATCATCGCATGGCCATAAAAGAAGATTTTAAAAATTATTATTACCTAGCATAAAGATTATTTCCAGAAAACAGGGATTGAGACTGGCGCGAGATGTGGGAATTGGGAATACTCCTGGCTTGGGCCTGTGAGCATGATGAGCCCAGAGCAAGCTGTGGCTGCCTCTGGAGTCCCTGGCATGCCCAAGGTGCCAGGAGAGCTTGGGACATTGGCGGCACCCTATGGTATCGGTGGGAAAAAGTGGTCTCCTAGCCATGCACTGGGTGGCACTGTGAGGGGGAATTTCAGGTCCCCTTTAGACCACAAACCATTCTGGGGCCTGGAAAAGTCCCTCCAAGAGCCCCTCTAGGCTGCTCTGACCCCCTCGAGCCCTGGAGGATACCAAGAAATCCCCCTGGAGGGACTCAACCGTGGGGCAGCAAACAAGCCCTCCAAAAACACCTCAGACTCCTAATCCTAAAGCCTCACCCCCCCTGAAGTCGCCCCATTTATATTTTTTTTTTTCTGGGGTTCTTTGCCAGAAGCTCTATTCGAGTTTTTTTGTTTATGTTTATTTTTATAACCATTGTCCAAGGATCGAGTCCCAGAATTCGCAAGTGGGTACACCTGGAGGGGCGCACTGGACAAGACCCTGCGCAGAAGCCTCGTTTTATACTGTCAAACTGAATCCTCCTGTCAGGGACATCGCTGCACGAGGGCTCCACCAGTCCCGACGATATCCAGGGCATCCCTGGGGCTAGGAAAATACCCTCCAAGGGTCACCCCAGGTGCCAGACTAGTGTCTCTCGCAAGGATTGCGCGAGATACACAGCCCAACTGTCCCGAGCCCCTACAGTGACCACCAGGAAATGTATCAACACAGGAAAATTCCTGGAGACCTATCCCAACACATCCGATACAATCTACCTCCTAATACACGCACCCACAAGACATATCAAGCTTCACGGCCCATGCCTCTGGGTTGTTTCTAGTAGGGCAGCAGGGGCCTGGAGCTGTGGTCTCGACGTTGCAAGATGTCACTGCAGGTCCCTGAGGATGTAATCGAGGGAGAACCTGGCTCTGGCCTGAGTCACTCGACAAGAACCAACAGAAAAAGCGATTGTGTGGAATGCAGAACTGATGTCTGTAGTGGGAATGCAGAAAATTCCTGCTCCTCCTCAGCCTCTCCTCCTCCCTCGCCTTCACAAACTTGCGAGCAATACTAGAGTGCGTGCGTGCTGGGTAATATTTTGTTCGAGAGCATGCTCAAAGAGTTGAGATGCATGAGTGTTCTTTTGTTTTATATATTCTTTTTCTCTAATATGTTGCTATTTGCAACTCTCCTGAGCACTTACAAGAAGCTCGGTGAGACCAATTTATGGCTCCTGCATTTAAATTTTGCGCCAGTTCTCCGGCGGAGAGCACCAGTCTGCTACCTGGGAACCCTAATTACCCTGACAGGCTCAGGGAGAGTTTGACCTGAGCCCTCTCAATTAAAGGAATGACAACCAAGAGACAGAGGCAGCCTCAGACAGGCTGTGGCGAGGCAGCTGAGCGGGACCATGGGGCACCCAGGGCTGGGGCTGGTGGCCACTGGGAGCTCCTCGCACGACAGGCAACTAGAGGCGGAGATATCCCACCCTCGTGGAGCAAGCGAAGGGAGGATCCCCTCCGGGCTCAGAGGGCAATCAAGAGCGGAGACTTCCGCCAGCTGGAGGGAGCCAGCACTTGCCCTGTCCCCCAGCAATCCAGGCCACCAACGTGTTCGCCAGGCACGCGAGGAACATCCCCGGCGCTGGCAGGTGCGGGCAGCGCCTGATGGGCCATACAGAACACGCAGGAGAGAACTCAGAATACTTGGAGTAAACAAGCATCCCCATGAAATAGACCCCACAAGGTGACACGACCAAACTAGCCATGGCATGGCGACAACATCCTCCTCATTTCCGTCTCTTCCACGGGTGCCCCATGTCCAACATTACCCTCGCCCTTTGGGAACATGCACGCCTAGCGAATTCCCAGGGGCAGCCACAGCAGTGCGTCTGCGCAATCATTCCAGCCAGAGCCGAGGAATTCCCCATTGCCAATCTGCGCCCACCCATCCCGAGCCACCCTGACCTCCTCTGGTCGAACTGGGAGCCAACCCATGCTGCCAGTCCTCCGAGTCACTTTTTGTCTCTCCAGCTGACCTCTCCAACTCTCTCTCCTGGAGCCATCTATATGCTAAGGAACCCGTGCCAGAAGCGGCTTCTGTACTAGACACTCCCTGGGAGCTGTTCCTCTCCAGGGGACATTCGAAGTTAAATACCACCATGTTTCCCCTAGCAGAAGAGTGAGGGCTGATATCACATCAGGGATCCCAGCGATGAAGCGTGAAGAGTATGAGGTACCTCTCTGACTCCATGTATCTCACAATGGTGAATTGTGATTAATTATCTATTTATAAAAGTGAGTTACGCATTTATATAGTATATATCGGACATTCCCAACTTTGAGATTGAAAAGGAACATCAATTACCAAAAGAAATTAGAAGTAAAGGCGACTCTCATCTAGAAAGGCCATGCTATAGACTCCGAAAAAAAGAAAGAGACACATGAGTAAAAAAAACGTAATTGGTGGCCTCCGGGAGGCTCAGTCTGAGTCACCATCAGTACGTCCAGCTGATCATCTGATTTGGGCAAGTCTGGTGATTAATAACAACCACTAGTCTGAGTACCAATCACAGAGTGCACCCTAGTTGAATTCTCTACAGCTAAGCAAGATGAACACAATTCGAGTTTACATTTGTTCCTAACTGTGAAAGGCCTCAAGTCCTCAGCTTCTCAGGAGGCGGAGAATATCTTAAAAGGTAAGAGGGGCACATTTCCATAATAAGCAACCATCAGCGACACACAGCTGAGGTCGAGTTTTTGCGACACATTATTGTGTGCTCCTCAGCAGCGTAGATCACTGCCAAGCAGAATTGCAAGCTGGCACACTATTGAGCACATCATACCTTTGGATCTCAATCACTTCATTATCCAGCTCATCCACCATGTTTACCCATCTTCCCCTTCCTGAGGTCTTCAGCTCTTTTTCACTGTGGATACAGCCTCACCATAAATCACTGTGGCTTTTAATTAAACCCCAGCTGTGTGTTTTTCCTCGCGCGCTAAAATTAGTGCAGGAGATGATTCTTGTAATCCACTATTCCTGTAATACCTGGTATGGAACCAACAGCAACTTCCCATCCCTTCAAGAGCCCTGTCTCAGTGGGCTATGCTAGCAGCTCTCGCTGCGATGCTCCTCCTATCGTCCAAGGGGAACATTCCAGCATCTCACACCAAAGCCGTGCCCAGCATCATGAGAGGCACAAGCTCCAAGGATTCCTCTGGACTCCCTCACAGCAGCTCCAGGTCCTTTTGCTGCTGAGGTTTCTCAGACTTAGAGAGATCACATTCCAAGCCTGCGGAATCTCACCAAAACACCACATGAACAAATGATTTGGGAAGGACAAAGTTGGTCTGTTCACAGACACAAAATAAAAGATTAATGTAAACGAAGAAAGAAACAAAGTGTAGATGGAGTTAAATTTCTTCATTTTTAAGGTGCGCAGTGGTCCCAAAGCATTTTGTGGTTTACAATTGTGAGTGCATATCCAAAGATCTCGATAAGGAGCAGAAAACCTCTGAATGCATTTGATTTTCATCACACTGAAAAACAGATCAGAAATAATATTCTGTAGAGGCATGTGAGAAGTCGGTTAAATTGTTAAAACAATCGCACAAAAGAATGTGTTTTCATAACGGGAAAGGGCTCTGGAGCTATCCAAGCAGAAGCATGGAGAGGATTCTGCTATGGCGTAGATCACATGAGGCGTGGTAGCAGAAGGAATCCTCAGAATGGGACACACTAGGAGTAAGGGGACAGGACACAGATGCGGGAGAGCTATGTGCTCACAGAGGCACATTCAAATTTTAATCCATTCTCCTCCTTCCTCTCCTTCTCTCTTCTTCTCTCACCTCTCTTTCTACCTTATCTGTCCTTCTTTCCATTTCGTGTTGACGTCAGCTTCTATCTCTACACGCCTATCATTTCTTCGTTCTTCTCTCCTTATATTCTTCTCTTCTATCCTTATAATGGCTCTGTCTGTCCCTATACTACAAAGTACATGGGACTGCAAGAAATCCTGACCTGTCACTTCTCTACTTCTTCTATCTTGCCTTCTTTCTATTTAATAATACTTCTTCTACGTTCTTCCTGCCTTCTTTTGCTTTCTTTACGGCTTCTCCATTCTCATTTCTCGCTTCTCTTATCCACATCCTTCTCAGATGCTCTAACCTTCTCCTTTCTCCTTATTTTATATCGTTGTTAATATCATCATCAATCATCTCATCATCAGTGCATCACACATCATCATTTACATCATGCAATCGAGTCATCTGCTGAATGCAGGTGTGAGTATAGAAGGTTCTCATTTGGAACACTCGGTCAGAGTTCCAGCTGAGCCCAGACGTAGCAGTGCAGCGAGAAGTTTTAATCGTCAAGAGGCAGTCAAGAAGAGAGGGGAACTGGGGACGACAGAGCCTAGGGAAGGTCGCAACCACAGTTGTCAAGAGGGCAATGGTATGGAACTGGGATACATATGAGGGCAATATTGTGGGAATATTTACTGGCTGTGAGGACCTGGGAATTGCCAGAGCAGCTGTGGCTGCCCGCATGAAATCCCTCGGACTAGTGTGCCCAACCGGCAACAGCGAGACCAGGACACTGGGGCAACCCCTGGGCCAGTGGGGGTGTCCCTGCCATGAGCAGCGGGTGGCTCCTGGGGGGGATTTAGGGTCCCTGTTAACCCAACACCAGGCCTGGGATGATGATTCTGTGGATGGGGACCCTAGTGGACAGGGGGGTACAAGAACCGCCCACCACCCGATGGAGGTGCATTACGAAGCAAAATTTTTGGTGCTTTAAACACCATATTCAGGTTCTTGAGAGCTCAGGCCAGTTTTGGGATGTTCTTTCAGGGAGAAGACCGAACTGGTTCCCTGCCCAAATTATTTTGGATAGGGAGCGGAATTAAAATCTCCCATTGGATACTCTCAGCAGCCTTTAACTGGGAGTGCACAAGGTAAAGATGCTCTCTACCCGAACCGCCTCCACTAGTCTCCAGCAGGCTGCTCCAGCCCCAAAGTGTCCCGTGGATTCAATGCTGAGAATATAGGGTGGGACACTAT
Organism: Sporophila hypoxantha; assembly: GCA_002167245.1. NCBI lineage: Eukaryota > Metazoa > Chordata > Aves > Passeriformes > Thraupidae > Sporophila > Sporophila hypoxantha. Next base: position 6,149 of record NDFG01002827.1, on the reverse strand, counting down.
CCACTGGCACCTCCGACACTACGGCCTGAGGAGAGGAGTCTACCCAAGCGCTATCACCACTCCGATCGAGCCTCAGCACATTCTCCTGTAGGCTGGGATCTGCCACAGCAGGGTTGCCATTCCTTCCTGCACGGAACAGAGCCAGACCCTGGCACAGACACGCTTGTGCCACTGCCGCGAGAATGAAACCTTTTCCAACATATATTAAAATTAAGAAGTACTTTCTACCAATGCCCTGCACTCTATAATGCAACCCATCTTATCACAGAAGACCCCTTTGAGGTATACATATAAGTAACTTCTCAGACATACTTAGAAGATAATTATCATTGGTAATTTTCAGGATTTTTTACCTCCCCAAACTCCACGCATTCCCGTCCGCTGGCACAGCCCTTAGGAGACAGATGATGAACAAAGACAAATGATACGAGCCCTCATTCATTTCATTGCCATTTCTTGACACACGAAATCAGATGCGAGCATACGCCACACTAGTAGCAGATTTAATCATGGTTGCTTTCCAATGAACTGTTAATGTTGAGACACTATATTTCTTGCCTAGATTGTGCTCAGGTTAAAAAACTAAAACCGCCAGAAGCGTAGGCCCCCACATTGACGCTATGGCCGCTCAGGCTACGACACGACTAGGCCATGAGGAGGCGCCAGATAGTAAAGGATGGCATAGCCCAGAGCCCCTCTCATCGCCTGGCGGCACGCTCGGGAAGCGTGAATGGAAACTTGGGCGGACGGGAGTCTGGGGCGTAACATAGCCCCCTGTTCCCACCCTCTACTCCTGCTTCTGCCTGCACTTCAATTTCAAAGAGTTAAAAGAGCTCAAAAATCATGCGCTTTTCCCTCGCTGAGAGTAGAAGAGAGAGAGGGAGGAGTGCATAGGTCACAAAAAGTGTACGTGTGGGAATGTTGGGAATAATGGTCTATTGGGTTAAAGGGTATCCTTGTTCAAACAATCACCCCACATCCAATCAATTAAAGTCCTGGAGAGTGGATTTTTTTTGGGTTAAATAAGCGGACGCTGCAAATCCCACAACAATCACTTATTCTTATAAATCGCATACGGAATGGATTTGGAGTTAAAACGGGACCTTCTAAATAACCTCATCCCATGCCGCACAGATGCATTTCCCAGCGTGTCCACACAGGGTAGCTGAGTCCCTGCGCCGTCCTGTGCCAAAGCCAGTCTAGGAGACTCAGGCCCTGGGCTCCCTGCCCAGCCCTGCTTCCCACCCAGCGCACGTGAGATAAGTAGAGAGATGGGACTGGCTTTGGGGACTTGTCGTAGCATACGTGGGAGCCACTAAATCCTCTAGCAATACTGTGTGAGGTCTCACTATACTATGACCCCACCTTATAAAAAGAGGACACCTTGAAGTTCCTTAATAATTTGACAAATTAAACGGCCATTGAGGTGGAGTGTCAGCGTAAATAAGAGGGCATATGGATACTTCTTGCTCTAATCGCCTGTTTATCTCTTACAAAGTGGACTTCACGGCATCACTTACCATGGGCCCCCTCATTGAACCTCTACGAGCCCACCACGAGTGACCATCCCAGCATACGACGCGGAAGTCGCCAGAGACAAAGAAGACAGGCTGCGGATGACATACTGAGGCAGGCTCTCCAGTGACCTGTGAGAGCACAAGTATTCCTCATTCAATAATTAGAAATTCGAAACTCTCAACTGAAATTGATTCTTGGGTTAAAAGCGCGGACCTTAAACCTCGCCCAACCTTATATGTGCGCCTGACCTCAACTTCGGCCATGGAGCAGACACCTCCCCCACTATGCCTTCCGCACGAGGTAGCTCCCACGTATGTCTCGCAAAAACTCTCTGGGCGTATAGAGGCTCAGCTTGCGCGCGCCAGGGATGCAGGGGCAACGACACGAGCAGCTGCTCTGGGCAATATTCTCAGCTTCCATGTCCAGGAATGTCCACAAATATCGCAAATCTCGCCCTACTCACAGTATCCTTGCCCTGTCGGCACTCGGGAGACATTCACCTCCTGTGGCTTCTCGCCTCTCTCGCGCACTTGTGCCTCCAGTATCCCTATTCGTCCGGGCAAGACTCCAGCTACTCTGTGGTCAAGCCTCTCCTGGAGAAGCCCCGCTTATTCAGGCCCTGCCAGGGCCCTTCGAAGCCTCGGTGGCCCTAGGAAGCTTTGCTCCTCCTGTAACTATTTATCATTTAATCACGTCGAAATGACAATGCTTCCAGGGGAGCATTCCCAGACTCTCCTTTTCGATCATTCTCCTCTCTCAGTGGGAATATTGCCTCAGCTCTCCCAGCCTCTCTCTGGCTTCCAATGAAGGAGGGCATTCCACAGCCCTAGCCTCTCACCACTGTTTCACTCTCCATGGGGGAGCAGAGGAGAGGAGCTAGAGGAGTGGCGCAGCGAGCGACCAAAACTCCAGGTCAGACTGTAGTTTGCCGCCTCCTCCCAGGCTCTGCACCTTGAGCCACATCCAAGCACCGGGCTCCAGCTCTATTATTTCTTTTACCCCATGCCCATTTGCCAGCTCTCCAGCTCAGAATGCATCGTTTCAGATTGAGAGTGAATTTTGAATGCAGCCCAATATTTTTATCTGCACTCCTCCATCGTGTGGCAGTTTTGCTTGGCCTGGACAGTGAATCGCTACTTGTCGGCTGCATTCGTCACCTATGCAGGCAAAGATTAATTCCAGGAGTTTTTCCCCGCTTATTCTGGATGATGGATGCTGAGCTGAGATATCAAACCGTGGTGCCTTTTCCATGATCCTCAGAGCTGCAGCCAGGGGTCCAGACCAGCCCCTGGGGCAAACGGGGAAGGTGGCAGCCATGGAATTTGTGGGTTAACAGCCAAGCTTCCTGGGGCTGGTGGGCAGCACCACTTGGAGACAGCCTCGGGCAAGAGCTACTGGGGAGCACCTTTTGTAGGCAGAGGGTTCATCCCCCTAGCGTGCATGGCACCTGCCCAGTAGAATGGGCACATAACACGCCATGCCACTAGAGTGACCTTCTGCGCATCAAGCTTATAATTTTTCACGCGTCCTAATGATACCTATGTGGCCACTGCCAGGGATGCCCAGGGTGGGATTGTGGGTGGTTCTGGGCCAGGGATGGGGGTGGAATTCCAGTGATCTGGGGAAGTCCCTCCAGTCCTCAGACATTTCAGGATTCCCTGGCCAACAGGTGGCAGTAAGCTTGCAAGGAGTTGTGTCGCCCTGATTTTAAGATTTTCTCAGCCTTCTGATATTGACATTCTTGTAGGGAACTTTAACCATCATCTGGCAACTATGATCATAAATAACATCATTTTGTTTTGCAATTCCTTTATGGAGGGAGGAAGAAATTTGATGGACTGTTGGTTGTGTCCAGTGTCATTAGGAGAGGTGCACTGCCTACTCTCCAATCCAACTGTCCTTTTGGGAAACTATCAAATGTGGAGCAGAAAATAAACCTTCACTTCTTCCTTCACGCTTGTAAGAACAGCGGTGTGCGCTCGTGTTCTTTCGCGTGTTCACTAACAGCACCAAGAGTGTGAGAACACACTGAGTCACGGTGAGGTGGGAATGAGGGAATGAGTGGCCCCTAGGGAAGGAACCATGTGGGAACAACGCAGGGACATTCCTCTGGCTCTGCCCCTGGAGGGACTCACAGAACCCTGCCCGGGCTCAGAACGACCTATAGTGCCAAGAAGTCACAGACACACATGTGACCTTGGATTGTTAGGCCCTTGGGAACAATTCACTCAACTTTGTGTCGTAGGAGTTACCAGAGCCACAATGGGTTCTGGACGCTACATGAATACAGTGAAATTTATTCACAGGCGTGAAAAGTAGAAATTTCTGGGGTATTTAGAATGGAGGGTATCAGGAGGCTAAAATGACTGGCGAAGGAACTGTGGCATGTCCCCTGTCAATTCTCTTCTTCTTCGTTCTTGCCCATCCACATCTTCTGCTGTGATGGTGGCACTTCTGGTATTGGTTTAGAGTAGAGACAAGACCTGTCTAAACATAGGTGATAAGTATTTCGAAACACCTTAACTTGAAATCAACAGTCACATGTACGTCTCTGTCTACTCATAAAACCAACAGAGCACCAACCAAGGTGTCAGCTGTGCCAACAACCCAACCATGTCTGGACCAGATTACTCAAGGCAAGGAGTCAAGAGCAGATGTAACAGATAACGCAGAAAATACAACTCCTGAAGAACCAGAAGTCTAGAGAGAGAAATCCTGGACTTCTTGGAGCGATGGACTGGAAGGAAAAAGACTCATTTAAGTACCTTGGGAGCCTCTATTTTTCAGCCACAATCAAACCCTGTAGGCGACCCAACCCAGCCCCAGCTCTGCTTTTGCCTCATTTCTCTATTACATATAAATTACAACAGCACGCCGGCACTGTGAACAGAGGCAGGATTTTTCCATCATAGCAATAGTAATTAGGAGTTATAAGATTTGTTTGCATAGAGGATCTGAAAATAAATCTGGCTCTGGCTTATCTATTCCACCCATCACCAGCTGGGGCAGAAGCTCACCAAGAGGCAGCACAGAGGCCCCAGCTTGGCTTCATGGGGGATCCAAGGAGGGGAGCAAAGAGGGATACACCAATCACGCAAACCTTGTGGTGGCCCCAAACTCTTCCTGCTGCAAGGATATCCCTGCTCCAAAGTGGCAAGCCTCAGGGCAGGAGAAGCCAGCTTGGGGTGGGCTGGATCAGCCTGAGACAGGGGAGGTGTCCCTGCCATGGCACAAATAAACAAATTGGGGGTATGCAAGTGCAGAGCCTGAAGGGAGCAAAAACAGCTCTAGCCTTTTGAGCTCTCCTGCTCCCTCTGCTCCTCATCGAGATCACAGGGCAGAGCCCCAGGCAGCTCCCATAAGGAGGCACAGGCTGGGAGAGCTTGGGGAATATGCTCCCCTGACAGAGGGGAGAGCATCCCAGGGAGAGCTGGGATGTTCCCCTGGAGAGGAGAAGAGGCCTCCAGGGAGACGGCTCCGAGCCCTGGCAGGGCCGTGAAGGGGCTCCAGGAGAGAGAGGGACTGGGGGAACAAGGAGGATGGAGGGACAAGGAGCCAGGGAATGGCTCCAGTGCCAGAACGGGCAGGGAGAATGGATTGGGTAGTTAATATGGCAATTGGGATATTTCCTGGCTCGGCTGGATATTGCCAGATGCAGCTGATGGCTGCCCCTGGGATCCCTGGCAGTGCCCAAGGCTCAAGGCTGGGCCATTGGGGCACCCTGGGACAAGTGGGAGGGTGTCCCCTGCCAATGGCACTGGAGTGGCCAACTAGGGGGGATTAAACCCTTTTCTCCCATCCTACATAACGCATTCCAGATTCAGTGGGTTTCCTCCCACTGAGCTCTAATTAGCTTTTTTATGCAGTGGATTGAGCCAGGAGCTTGATGGTGCTGAGATCCGTGGGTCGGTCATGGTCTCAGCACAGGCAGGGAAGAAGTGAAACTTTTAAGCCAGGGGAAAGGCTGATTCCCCACCTCAGCCGTCTGCTCAGCAGCTCTGCTCCCCTGGAGCAGAATTCTGTGTGGCAGCCAGGGCCTCTTGCGATGGATCCCCCAGGGCCTCTCGGTGGAATGGCAGAAAGATTTATTGTGATGGCTCTGGCAAGTGAGCAACAACGTTCCTTACCATTGAAATCCTCATATAAAGATTTAGGGGGAAATGGCAATGACAGCGGTTGGGAAAAGATGCAAAATCTCAGGCCCTGCAGATCTCGACATTGTTTTCCCTTCAGAAGGGAAATCACCACGAATGTCCTCTCACGCAGCATCCACCTGGGCCTTTAATTGCCAGGAGTACTGGGTTCTGCTCCTGTTCTCTCATGCCGTGCCAACCTCCTTAAAAAAATGCAGTGTATATCATTACATCCCTTCCTTCCTGCTCCTTTTGCTCCTGAGGTGGGAGGTCACTGGGGCTGCACAGGGCTGAATCGCCCCCTGATCCCAGTGGGATTCACCCCAAAGAAGCTGCATTTAACCTCCCTGCATTCACCCCTGGCCTGGGGCTTTGTGCTGCTCTGGCCCTCCCTGGCATGGCTCGTTCGGGGAGATCCTGCTCCTTGTTTGCAGCCAGGTAATTCATGGAAAAGGTGGAATATCCCACAGGCAGTGCCATCATGCTCTGTGACTGTGC
>NDFG01002824.1:0-27487 GCA_002167245.1 Sporophila hypoxantha | reverse complement strand
AAAAAAAGAGAGAGAATGTGTCTTAGGCTGAAATGCAGATATAACCAGAAGTATTTATTCTATCACCATCGGTTGAAATCAGGTGGGCCAGTGTTATCTCTTCCAGACCCATCCCTCATAACTCTGGAGGGGATATTCTCTATTAATGGGCCACCTGCCAAAAACCAGGTGAGGCAGTTTTCTTATCTCTTCCCGACCCAATCTCTCCTCCAGGGAGGTATCTTCTGTTAATGGGCCACTGACTCTCACTGCATGACTGATAAAAATTACATCATCCCACTGGGAGATGCTTTGCCCAGGGGGAGGAGCCAAGAATTCCTATCTGGATATAATCTTGGAACATGACAGGCAGCCTTTTCCACTGGATTCCCAGAGGAAGACCAGACCCATCTACACCACCACTGGATCTTCAGAGGAAAACTACACCCTTCTACAGGATCACTGCTCCAGAACCACATCTGTCACTTCAGGAGGACTGCAGCCACCATTTAATAGGACTGCTACCAACACCGTGACCCCAACAGGGTGTCAGGTCATATTCTGGCTCTGGCAGTGTTGTTTTGTATTAGTGCATTTTTATTTTTATTTTTCCTAATAAATAGCTGTTATTCCTACTGCCATATCTTTGCCCAAGAGCCCTTTAATTCAAAACTATAATAATTCAGAGAGAGGGGGTTTGAAATTTCCATTTCAAGAGAGAGTCCCTGCTTTCCTCAGCAGACACCTGTCTTTTCAAACCGAGACATTCCCACAGCACACTCCTGGAAAGGCTGGCAGCCCATGGCTTGGGCAGGAGCACTCTTGTGCTGGCTCAGAACTGGCTGGATGGCCGGGCCAGAGAGTGATGGTGAATGGTGCTGCATCCATCTGGCAGCCAGGCACAAGTGGTGTCCCTCAGGGCTCTGTACTGGGGCCCGTTCTGTTCAATATCTTTACTGATGACATGGATGAGGGTGTTAAGTCTACCATTAGTCAGTTTGTAGATGACACTAAGGGGGGAGTGCGTGTCAAGCTATTGGAAGGTAGGAGGCTGTGCAGAGACCTGAAATGGTTGGATGGATGGGCAGAGTCCAAGAAGGTGATGTTTAACCAGTCCAAGTGCCAAGTCCTGCATTTTGGTCACAATAACCCCTGCAATGCTATAGGCTGGGGATGTGTTGGCTGGACAGTGCCCAGACAGAAAGTGACCTTGGGGTACTGGTCAACAGCCGGCTGAACATGAGCCCGCAGTGTGCCCTGGTGGCCACGAAGGCCAATGGCATCCTGCCCTGGATCAGAATGGTGTGGCCAGCAGGAGCAGGGAGGTCATTCTGCCCCTGTAACTCGGCATGCTGAGGCTGCACCTTGAGTGCAGTGTCCAGTTCTGGGCCCTCAGTTTAGGAAGGATGTTGAGATGCTTGAGCACATCCAGAGGAGGGCAACAAGGCTGGTGAGGGTTTGGAACACAAGCCCTGTGAGGAACGACTGAGGGAGATGGGGTTGTTTAGCCTGGAGAAAAAGGAGACTCGGAGGTGACCTTACACACTCGCACGAGCTACCTGAAAAGGTGGTTGTAGTCATGTGGGAGTCGGTTCTCTTTCTCCAAGCAACAACTGACAGATGGGAGGACACAGTCTCAAGCTGCACCAAGGGAAATTTAGGTTGGATGTTACAAAAAGTTTTTTACTGAAAGAGTGATAAAGTACTGGAATTGTCTGCCCAGGGGGGTGGTGGAGTCACCATCTCTGGATGTGTTTAAAACGACTGGATGTAGCACTCAGTGCCATGGATTTAGTTGAGGTAGTGTTAGGCATGGGTTGGACTTCATGATCATAAAAGTCTCTTCCAACCTACTGATTCTGTCTGTGAAGGTATTGTTGGAATCACCAGCCAATGATGTCCAGATGTAAAGTGAAACAAATTTAAGGTAAGAGCTGCATACTTCTGTCCCAAAACCTGGCCCATGGGTTTGTACTGGGCAAAGATCATCAAGTGGTCAGGGGCTCCACTAGCAATCTAATACTTCTCTCCTTACTTCCTAGACCTGTAAAATGGGGCCGTTGATACGCTTATTCCAGGTATCAACCTGCACCCAGGCCAGCCTTTCTGACTGGGTAGACGTGGGACCCAGAAATTTGAAATTAGACCCCTTTGTACACCTGTTGTCTGCAAATTTACCATCTGCCCCCTTAGATTGGTGTAAAATGAAATCAAATTGGTGACATAGAATTTTATAACTAGGAAGTGTTTGAAACGAATGAATGTGTTCACTTTTCCACAAGTTGGGAGAATTTGACCAGGCTGCCAGGGGTGTATGAAATCTTACACCTCATCCAAGTGTGGAAAAAGACAGCTGTCTCCAGAGGACCAATGAGCTGTTGGTACTTAACAACAGGGAAAAAGTCGTGAGGATGAGAGAGAAAGCACAATGGAAACATCACCTCCTCACGCTGGAGAACAACATGCTGGCAATATCCCCACCCACACCAGGGAACCATGTTAATCAGATGCCTTAGGAACATTCCAACAGTGATGATTCCTGACAAAAATCCACCGTGTCCAGGCTGTGGAACCTGTATGGACTGTGTGTTGGCTTAACTGAACACCTGAAAAGAGCCTACAGCAAAAGGAGGATTTGTTTTCGATCTGCTAAGTACAGGAGGAAAAAACAGTAACTATCACAGTATTGCATGTCATCTTCCTAAATGCAGGACAATGGCTGAAATAGCTGCAACTGGGTAGTGGATCTGTGAGCCATGGGGATGTTACTTCAAAACAAAAATCAGTCTAGAAACAACACAAAAGAAATTGGTACATCCAATTGTCAGAAATCGGGAAAGGATTGTTGCTTCCCATGCAAAGGAGACCTCCACCTGCTTGAGGAGCTCACAAAAGGTGTTGGACCAAGGAAGAAGAACATCTACTGATCAGGTTAGAAGCTCTGTTTCAGGGAAACAAAAACATCAATAAACTCATAGCTGAACACATTCCATCCAAGACAGCAAAGCAAATTCCTGACAAAAGGAGACTGTTGCCCAGAGAACCAGCGGTGGGCGTGAGAACAGAACCTGGCATGAGTCATTGTCCAGAAAATGAGGAGGAACAGCTGGGGAACATCAACTAGCAAAAGGAGGGGTAGCTCAGGCCCATTATCAGAGAACTCCTGGTGAATGGCTTTCAGCTGGGAAACTCAACACCTTACCGAGGACATTCAAGCAGTTACTTAATGGTCTGGAGATTACATCACTGGTCAATGAGTCAGTGCAGGACTGCTTCTGATGCCTGCATATGGTAAGCCAGATAAGAACATCAACCACAGATAAGAACAAAATAGGGACCCAAGAAAGAAACTTGAGAAGAGGTCGCCAGAAGTGGATCATGAAGAGAGCAATCAAGAGAGGTAATTAGCTGTGCTTCTAGCACCTATTCCATCTAAATAGGGGGAAATTAGCCGAGATTATTCTGGATGATGTTGAATGTTTGTCCTGTGGCATTCCACCCAGCAAAGTTTATTCAGAAGTTAAAGCCTGATGGAAAACACTAAGAGCCTTGGGAACTTCCAAATTAAAGGGAAAGCCAACAACTGCGCTTTCAGGGACTTAATTACAGCTAAAGAAATTGAGAAGAATGTGTGAGAAATGAGCAGAAACTCAGCTCCTGGTCCAGATGGGATCACCCTAAAGGACATCAAGAAGATGGACCCTGAATTCTCCTGCATCATGCAGATATTCAACATTTGGTTAACATCAGATAAAATCCCAGGTATGGTGAGGGGATGCAGGACTGTTAATGCCAAAGTCAACCAAATCAGAACATTTAAATGACATTAATAACTGGAAACTGAGACTCCATCAAGATTGGTTCTGTCTTGTTACAACTGTTCTCCAGAATAATGACAGCAAGGCTGACTAAGGTATGCCCCCTCAATCCAAGGCAAAGAGGCTTTATAAGAGCAGTGGGATGCTTTGAAAATTTGATACTCCTGCAAACAATAATTTGACCTGCCAAAAGAGAACACAGACTGCTGGGTGTCGACTTGCGGACATTGCTAAGGCTTTTGACACCGTGAGCCACCAGCACATTCTACATGGTCTGCAGCAAGGGGAATGGACTCCCATGTTGTTAGCTTGGTGAGTAATACAGATGAGAACACATATCATCATGGTTAAAACCTCTTCAGAAAACTGGACACTCCAAAAAAATATTCATCATCCCTAGACTAATGTACTTGGCAGACCACATGGATGCAAAAGCAGGGCTCCTTGAATCCCTGACCTACAGATTCGATCAACTGTCAGGAATGGCTACACTTAACACCATGCATCGTGTGATGTCATCCTGTATCACTCGTGCATGGTGTTAAGTGTAGCCAAGGATGGAGGTTTGGGTATCAAGAAGTTGATGGGACTCAATCCAAGTACACAGGCTTGAAAATTACGTGGACTTGCCCAATGTTCAGATGATGCCTTAAGATTGATCCTGAAAGAAGAATCCTTAGGTCAAGTATATAGGAAATTATGGATGAGAGCTGAGGAGATCAAGAAAAGATCCTGTCAATATGGAAGCCTAAACCTAGATAGAGCTGCTGGGAGGGTGCTGGTGATGATACAACGTCAGAATGGAAAGCAGCTACTCCAAAAACTCAGTATCCACAAGCATGTAACTGGAGGAAACAGGAATTTAATAAATGGAAACAGCTGGTATCCCAAGGCTGTGCTATTACAGACTTTAAGAAGGATAACATCAGCAATTTCTGGATCTCGAGATACAGAGGCACAACCTCACAGAAAACTAGTAACAGCACTGCAGCTGTGGGCCAATGTCTACACCACAAGGGAATTCCTGGCAAGAGAAAGACAAGATCAATACGTCAAAAGCTACAGACACTGCAAGCCTGAAAATGAAACATGCTCCCACGTCATTAGAAACTGTCCAATAACACAAAAGGCTAGGATTAAAAGACACAACTACATCTGTGACATATTAATCAACAAAGCTAAAAAGGACACTGCTTCAAGAGCCACATTGTGAGGGAACACAACAGTGAACTACATAGCAGATTCTGATCTTTGTAAGAGAAAAACAGGCATTCTGGTGGATGTGACAATTGGATATGAACGCACTGACACATCTTTACAAGAAGCTGTAACCCAAAAAGATGAGTTTTGCACAGCCTGGTTTTTGGTAGCAGGGGGGCCACAAAGATGGCTCCTGTAGGAAGCTGCTGAAAACGTCGACCATGTCCAGCAGAGATAATCCTTGATGGCTCTGAGGAGGGACATGCTGCTGGCCAAAACTGGGACAATGAGAGAGGTTGGGAAGCCTCTGTGATGACATATTTAAGAGAGAAATCAAACAAAGTCACAGGTTTTTGCATCTAGTTAAAGAAGAGAAGGAGGTAAGAACATGCAAGGGAAAACAAGGTCAGTGGAGAGGGAGGGGAGGTGTGGTGTTCAGGCTCCAGAGCTGAGACTCCTCTGCAGGCCTACCAAACCACTGTCTGTGTGGATCCATGAGGCTGGCACATCAGATCCACAGAAGTACAAAGCTTTAGTAGATACCAGTGCACAGTGTACACTGACGCCACCAAGGCACAAGAGTGCAGAACCTATTGGATCTCTGCAGTGACAGGGGAATGCCAGGAGTTGTCTGTAATAGAGACTGAGGTGAGCTTAACAGGGGACAGATGGCAAAAGCACCCCATTGTGGCTGGCCCAGAGGCCCCATGTATCCTAGGCATCAACTACCTCAGGAAAGGGTACTTCAAGATTTGAAAAGGAATCAATGGGCTTTTGGTGTAGCTACAGTGAATGCAGAGAAGATCAAACAGTTATCCACCCTGCCTGGCCTCTCAGAAGATCCCTTCATTGTAGGATTGCTGCAGGTGCAAGACCTGTAAGTACCAATTGCTACCAGGACAGTGCACTGGTGACAGTATCACACAAACCAAGACTCTGTAACTCCTATCCAAGAACTAACTTGACAAGAGAGCCAAGGAGTAATCAGCAGAACCTGCTCACCCTTCAACAGCCCCATCATGGCCAGTGCGGTGTTACAGTACAAGCTGGCTTGTACTGGGCAATTAATTTGGCTATAAATAAGAAACTCAGCTTGGTTCCATAAACAAGTCCCTGGCTGAGCTATGATCCTCCATTGAGGAGGATCAAAACAATGGACCAATAGATAAGGCCATCAAAATTGCAATAGCTCAGGTGGACCTAGACTGGGAAAGAAAGGGTGAGCTATTTTACAGCCCAATGGGCCCATGAAACATCAGGGCATCTTGGAAGGGATGCAACACATAGATGGGGTCTTGATCAAGGGGTGGACCTGACCATGGAGTCCATCAGTGTGAAACAATGCCCTGCCATCAAGCAAGCCACACGAGTGAAGCATCTTTGGAGTGGAGGGCAGTGGCTGGGTTTCCAGTATGGTGAAGCCTGGCAAACTGATTACATTGGGCCACTGCCACCAACACACCAAGGCAAGAGTTATATCCTCATCATGACAGAGACCACAACTGGCTGGCTGGAAACATACCCAGTAAACCACCCCACTGCCTCGAACAATTTCAGGTCTTGAAAGACACATTTGGTGGTGACATGGAACCCCAGCTAGAATTGAGTCAGACAGTAGGACTCATTTTCACACTAATCTTACAAACTCCTGGGCAAAGATGCGTGGCTCTAAGTGGATATATCACATTCCCTACCATCCACAGGCCACTGGGAAAATTAAAAGATAAAATGGCCTGCTAAAAACTATGTTCAGGGTATTAGGTAATGAGACATGGAAGCACTGGGATGCAAACTTGGCAGAAGCCACTTGGCTAGTCAATACTAGGGGATCTGCTTACTGCCCTGGTCCTGCCTAAACCAAGCCCTTAGACACTGTGGAAGGAGGCAAGGTTCCTGCATTACACATAGGGAAGTGGCTGGGGAAGTCAGTGTGGATTTCTTCCCCCATGGGAAAAGGCAAACCCATTTGTGGGATCGTCTTTGCCCGAGGACCTGGGTGTACTTGGTGGGTGATTCGGGAGGATGGGGAGACCTGGTGTGTACTTCAAGGAGATTTAACCTTGGGGTAAGAATAACCTACAGCATATGTTGTATGTTACAGGAGGTAAAGTAGCAGGAGGGACATGGAAGAATGAATTTTGGCAGGAGCAAGAAAAAGATTATGATGAACAGAGACGATGCCAGTGACCAATAGTACACCATCAGGTGTACTATTTCTCCTGTCCTGACCTCACACTCTGGGGGAATGGAGACCATCTAGAAGGATATGAGAGGACAGGCGATAGCTAATAAAATGTATGTTTGGTATAGAGAAGGCTTAAGGATTCTAGCAATGAGAGTATATAGACTACATGGGATCCCCAAATTGACGGGAAATTTGGTGGAGATTGTACTGGGTCTGACCAAAGTAAAGTTCACAGCCCTTACAGTGCTGTGCTTTGCACTGGTAGCTGGATGGGTGTTGATAACAGACCAGTGTTTTGGCTACTGCTGAGCAGCGCTGCCCCTCTGACATTCCTTCCCCACCAAAGGGGATGGGAGTGAGCAAGATCCTGGGAGGGGACACAACCAGTCCAGCTGACCCAAATTAGCCAAAAAGATATTCCATACCACATGATGTCAGCTCAGGAGAGAGAGATCCTAAGCTAAGGGAGAGAGAAGGAAGGGGGGTACTCGTGAGTTTTCAATGTCTGCTGTCCAGAGGAACTCTTATCTGTGCTGAATGCCTGCTCCCAGGAAGTGTCCGAACATCGCTGCTGATGGGAAGTAGAGACTGACTTTTTATTCTCTTTAGCTGCTGCACACACAAATCTCTGCTTATTTCTTTCTTTTACTGTAATAAAACTGCCTTAGCTCACCCTGCTGGTTTTGCTCCATCTTATTCTCTGCCCTGTCCCATTGGGAAAGGGAGTGACAGATCGACTGAGTGCACACTTGGCACCCAGCCAGGGTCAACCCAATACAGTCAGGAAATATCAAACATCTTCCCAAACAAATACAGGACCGCACCAATGCAGGATGTATCAGGTTTGCAGACTTTCCCACTGGACTTTCCCAAGTGGTTGTATGGAAACAGTGAGCTCCTACAGGACCTAGGTCTCTTCAAAAAGAAGGCAGGGGAAGACTGCCGTGCTGCTGGCCTCCACAATGCTCTTTACCGCAGTAGATATTGTTCAGATGTTTGGAAGCAAGGCTGGCTTGGCAGCATAGAGTTATTGTCATTTATGCAAATTTAAAAAAAACCACAAAAAGTTAAAAGCTGGATGGCACATAAGGACAGTGGGAATGACACAATTCTTCCAAGGATGCAGCATTGTGTTTCACCCACATTGGAGGCTAAATTCTACTGATTTGGACCAAGGTGGATGGGCCACCGATACTTAACCCAGAAAAATATATAAAAATAAATGCTTAATAAATAGCCAAATGCCTCATCATCTAATTAGTGACATGAATGAATAAATGAATGAACAAGATTCCCACAGTTCCTACCTACTATCCAGTGAAAACATAGCCAAGGGAACAGGCTTGGCAGAATCAGCAAGGGAAGAAGACCCTGTTGAGCCTGGTGCACTCTCAACAGTGTGGGATGACCCCCCGCTGGCATCCCAGCTGCCAGTGAAATAGCACTACTCTGATTGTTTTGATGAGCAGACCTGGCCTCCCGGGTAGAGGAGGGAAGGCCTCCCATGCTGGCAACAGGCAGACCATGTCTGAGACCCCAGTGGGTAGACCTGGCCTTCTGTCCCAGACTCAGCATGGTGGGGACACAGGGTACACCTGTGCCCTGTTCCAGTGGGGTGACATGGCCTCCCATCCCAGCGGAGGGCAGACCTGCTCCTATGACAGGACTTGGCCAGTGGGACACGAGTGTTTCCCAGGCCTGGGTTCGGGTGCGGTCTCCGCTGACTCAGTGCCTGAGCGGCTCCCAGCGAGCCCTGCCACACGTTCCTCCCCCACCCTCACCTCCCTGAACCACCACCACCCCACTCCAGTCCCTGGTGACATCAGAGTTGTCTCCAGCCTGCTCAGAAGGAGAGAGATCACAAACAGGCACAAGACATCCACGGTGACATCCCAGAGCTCTTCACCTTCCAAAGACTTGCAAGGTCACAGGCAGTCACTGGTGTCCGTGAAGAACAGAGGTGTTCTTGACATGCTAAGGAGCCCATTTGGCACAGGCACTCGCTGAGGTTTCTGTGGTGACATCCCAGAGGGTCTCCAAGCTCCTAAAGAACACTGAGGTCAGAACACTGTGCAATCCCAAGGGCTCCATGGGGACATCCCAGGAGTCCCCTGTTTGCTAAACTGCACTGACCTCACAGGCTGTCACAGGGTCTCAGTGGCAACATCCCAAGTGTCTCCAGGCTGCTAAGCAGCCGTGATGTCACAGGCACTCATAGGGATTCCACGGTGTCATCCTAGAAGTCTCCATGCTGCTAAAGAGCTGTAATGTTCACAGGCACTCACAGGCTCTGCAGTGACATTCCAAGGGTGTCCAAGGTTGCAAAAGAACCATAAGGTCACATGCTGTTAGAGGAACTCCACAGGGACATCCCAGGGGGCTCCAGGCTGCTAAAGAAGTGCTTTGTCACAGCCACTCGGAGGGGCTCCATCGTGACAAGCCAGTGGCTGCTGTGCTCCTAAAGAGCAGTGAGGTCACAGGCAATGACAGCAGCTCTGTGCTGACATCCCCTGTGTTTCTGCGCTGCTAAAGAACTCTCATGTCACCGGCACTGACAATGGCTCCACAGTGACATTCCAGGTTTCTCTAAACTGCTAAAGAGCACTCAGCTCAAAGGCCCTCCTAAGGCTTCCATCCTCACATCCTAGAGGGATCCAGGTTTCTAAAGAGCCCTGAGCTCACCTGCACTCACACGGCTTCCATGGTGACATCGCAGGGCTCTCTGGACCTTCTAGGGAGCCAGGAGGTCACTGGCAGAGACAGGCACTACATGCTCACATTCTAGAAGACTCTGGGCTGCTAAAGAGACGGCAGGAGCAGTCACAGGTGCTCCGTGGTGACACCCCAAGGCTCTTCAATCTTCCTCCTCTCTCAGTCACCCTCAGCACCGCCACTGCCCCTCCCCGGGCGATCCCCACGCCCCACTGCTCCCGGGGAGGGAAGGAGGGAGGGAAGGAGGGAGGGAGTGTTTAGGAGCCGCCGGGCTTCCTGACCCGGACAGGCAGCAGGGAGAGACCTCTGAGCCCGGGGCTTGCGTCTCTAACCCCGCCGTGCCCCCGCCCCGTCTCCCGCCTTCATTTCTGCATCGCTCCCTCGCCCCGCTGCGCTCCTGCTCGGCCCCGCCGCGGGCTGAAGGAGAAGCGGGAGAGCCGTGGGACAACCGCCATAAAAAACAAGACTCCGAGCGACCCACCCAGAAATCTCCTTGGCCAAGAGACACCGCGCAGCCGCCGGCAGCACCCGCAGCCCGTGCCCGGCCTAGCGCGTGCCCGGCTCCCCTGCCCCCCCCACACGCTCGCTGCCCGCGCAGCCTCCTCCTCTCCGGCCGCCGCCAGCCGCGCCTGAGGGCCCGGGCGGCGGCGGGAAAAGCCTTTCCCGTGCTGCTCCGCGCCACCGCCCGGCCCGAGCGCGGACGGCCCTGAGAGGCGGCGCGGGGAGCGAGGCGACAACAGAAGGGAGAAAAGAAATCGAAAGGAAAACGCGGCGTGGAGACGGTGGGAAAGGGAAACGAACAATTACCGCACTCCCCTCTGCACTCCTGCCCGTACTCGCACCTCCACCTGCCGCGCCGAAAAATAAAACAGCCCGGCACGGCAACACAGAATTTCCTCAGAGCGCAGAAGCGAAGCCGAAAGCCACCAAGGGCGCCCGGCCCTGCGCTCTGGCGGCGGGCGGGGCCCTCGGGCCCGGCCGGTGGCTGCGGGCCGGGCTGTGCTGCCTCGCCACGCTCCCCTCAGCCGGGCCGTGTGCGGGGCTGGGCGGGCTCGGGGGGCAGCGGGGCCGGGGCGGTGCAGGCGGAGCGAAGGGAGGCGGCTCGCTGGGAGCGCGGCGGGGGTAACAGAAAAAAAAATCTTAAAAAAATACTTGCGGTAGGGCTGATGGTGAAAATAAAGGAGTACGATTTAGGGGTCTGGTAGCTCTCCGGGTCAAAGGAGCTGTCCAGCGTCCAGTCCGAGCCGCCTGCTGCCAGTTTCCTGAGGGCCCAGAGGTGGCCACTTTTGCCCCCACTTTCCTTCCAACTATTGCAAAGCCAAGATCACACCATGCAGCTCAGATTCAGTCATCAGTACTTATCAAATATCCCTTCAACAACCTTCCACCGGGCAGCAAACCAGTTTAAGAATGTTTTATGTTCATACTGTCACTTAATGTCCACCTGGGTTGTGCAAGTCAAGTCGAGAGGGGAGAAAAGAGGCCAAGAGCCACTTGAGAGGCCACATAGGCTCAGATAACACCTGTAATTTTTACTGTCTTCACTGCCAGCTCATCTGGGAAAGCCTGGGAGTGTCGTCAAGGCTGAGGGAAGTAATTCCCTGCCAATTTGAGGCACACACACTGGATGATAATGAATATGAGGAGACAATACTTCTCAAAGTAATTTTAAATCTGTGATGCTAAATATCCCCCCCCCCACCCCTTTCAGGCCTCCACCATGATCTATCTGAGATGTGCTGGTTAGGCCTTGGCCTTGACGAACACTACCTGCGGCTGAGCTGCTCTGGAGCTTCTCAGAAACATTGGTGCTCCCAGGAACTGCTGTGTTCTAATGTGCTTCTGGTTTGTTGTTGTTGTTGTTGTTGTTGAATAGACTTTGAAATTGGTTTTTGCCCAAATGGCATCACATTCTAATTCTCACACTTTGAAAGAAAGCTGCTGATGGAAAGTTGGGGCCAGGATGAAAGCTTGTTGTGATAAAGGCCATCCCTTGGGGCCCTCTAAGCAGGGGTGCCCAAGGAGCCCCTTGGAGCTGTGTGGGGCCGCAGCAGCCGTGAGCAGCAAAGTCCCTGTGAGTGGGGCCTCTGCCAGCTGGGAGCTCTCCTGTTTGCTGCATTCAGGGCATCCCTGCAGATGGAACAATCTCACTGAAACTCCCCTAAAACTGCTCTGGTGGGGACCCCGTGGGGACAAGAATGTCACTGTGGAGCCCTAGCACCCACATACCCCCCATCCACTCTGATGGGGATCCTGCAGGGACAGGAGTGTCACCAGAAGAACCCAGACACCCGCTCACCCCTCCTTCCACCTGGAAGGCGGTTGTAATCAGATGGGGGCTGGTGTCTTCTCCCAGGCAAACACTGACAGAAGGAGAGGACACAGTCTTAAGCTGTGCCAGGGGAAGTTTAAGCTGGACATTAGGAAAAAATTCTTTACTGAGTGATTGGGCATTGGAAGGGGGTACCCAGGGGGGTAGTAGAGTCACCGCACCTGGAGGTGTATAAAAAAAGACTGGATGTGGCACTCAGTGCCAGGGTTTAGTTGATAAGGTGGTGTTGGGTTACAGGTTGGACTTGATGATCTCAAAGGTCTTTTCCAACCCAGTTAGTTCTGTGATTCTGTGAACTTTGGTGCTAGTGCGACTTTTCCTCTCCCGGAGGAGCCTCTTCCACAACAGCCACTGGAGGAGGGAACACGGACAGCTCTGTGTCACCCCCGAGGCACTTGGAGGGGGTGGGATCAGGGGTAGGGGGTGCCCACCTTGAGATTGATGAACTGGGAGGTTAGGGGGGAGTGTCTTTTTAGGGCTTCTTGCAGCCCCCCAGGAGGCCCTCCCATCTGCGTCTGGGAGGGACCAGAGTCAGCACACACAGTACTCCCAGACCACCCCTCTTTCCCTGGGAAACATCCCCCAAAGGTGCCAGATCCTGCTGGCATCTGGTGCAGCCAAGCTTTGGGTAGGCAAAGGGGAGCTCAGGGGGGCAAAGGAGAAGGGACAGAGGGGTTTATCCTGCTCCTCGTTCAGTTAGCCCAGTTCTGATGCCAGTGCCAGTGTCCGCCTCAGTGGCATCCCCGCTGTCCAGTCCAACTGTCCAGTGCCCAGTGTGAATGCCCAGTACTGGTGGCCAGTCCCACTCCTCAGCCCCAGTCCCAGTTCCCAGCCTCATTTTTCCAGGCCTAGGTACCATGATGCCACTGATCTAGGACAGTCTCCACCCAGTCCCAGATGGGTGCCAGCCCGCGCTGCCAGCCCAATACCAGGGTGTGTGCAGATGTTGTGCCAGTGTCACCCCCCATCCTGGGGGACACAGGACAGCCACCAGGGGGCCCCGGGCCAGGCAAAGCCACACCGGTCCTGGAGGAAGCTGAGGGTTTTAACCCAGGATCAGCCCGGTGCAGCAGCAAGAAGGAAGCAGTGATGGGACGGTGATGGGGATGTGGCAGTGACAGAACGAGGCAGCCATGCCACAGCTTGGTGTGCCTGGGGCATTGGCATGGGGGCATGGTGTGAAGTATGGCATGGACACAGCACAGGACACATGGCACAGGGCACGCTGTGGGTTGGAACATGACCCTCGAGCATGCACAGGACACAGGACGTGACACAGACATGGAACGTGGCTGGAGAGCACAGGGACATGGGAATGACTGTGGAGCATGGCATGGGACACAGGGCACGGGACATGGGACGTGGCATGGGACAATGACCATGGAGGACAACACAGGGTTCAGTCAGTCCCAGCATCATCACCTGAACCTCCTCCATCAACCCCACAGGGACACCCACCCCAAGCCCTGGGGACACCAGTGACCCCTTGGAAAAGCTGGCCAGCTCTGGATCTCCTGGAAGAGGGCGTTTGCCAGGGGCAATTGGTGGGGCTGAGCTGGCCACAGAGCGTGAAGTGCTGGCTGGACGCAGCCAGAGGCTGGAGTTCATCTCCATCAGGGCCAGGTGTCGGGCCAGCAGGATGCCAAGAAGTCCCGGATGATGCCAGTGCTGAAGCCCTCGGTATTTAGTCCTTGGTGTGCGGCACTGACCCAGTGCACCCCCGACCTTCGTACAGGTACCCATCCGAGCCCACCACGAAGCTACAAGGACCTGACAGTGGGGCACCAGTGGTGGAAACCATGGGAGCACAGTGGATGGGACTGCAAAAGGGACAGGGATGGACATGGGGGGAAAAAGGGACCACAGAGGTGACAGGGACTATGGGTGGGACAGTGATAGGGCAATAGGGGGGATAATGATGGAACTTACAAGGGACAGTGATGGGACCTTAGGACGGGCAACAGGTCCTTTGGTGGTGACAAGGCCCACCAGGGTCAATGCTGCTGCCTTGGGGGGTGCCAGCTCCCTCAGAGGTGCCAGTGACCTGCGCAATGTTTGTCCCAACTGTGGGTATCCTGGTGGAAGCTCTGCAGTCCCTCATCGCATGGGAAACAGGTGCAGCAGCTCTCTAGCATGGCCTACTGGCTCCAGGGGTGTGGTGCAGGAGCATGGACCAGCAGGAGCCACAGCAATTACACGGTGCCCCAGATAGGGACCAGCC
Source organism: Sporophila hypoxantha (assembly GCA_002167245.1). Taxonomy (NCBI): domain Eukaryota; kingdom Metazoa; phylum Chordata; class Aves; order Passeriformes; family Thraupidae; genus Sporophila; species Sporophila hypoxantha. The sequence continues at coordinate 13,040 of NDFG01002824.1, read as the reverse complement.
CCCACTGCAGTGGCACAAGGGGCTCCACATATCCCTTAAGCCCTTAGGACATGTCAGAGTCCACGTGGGGACAAGGGCTCAGTGGGTTTGGGACATGGCAGAGTCCATGACGGAGACAAGGAGCTTATGGGTCTTTGGGGACACATGGGAACATCTGAGGACCCTCAGCCTGGATGTGGGAGGGTCCTCCTCTGGGAGTTACTGAGGAGATGGGAAGGTGCTACTCAGGTAGACCCTGTCCATTGGCGGGGGACATGAGGGGCCAGTGTCCAAGGGACACGGTGGTGGCCACCTAGGGACACCCACTCAGGGACCACCACAGGGGAGAGTGTGGTGGCCATCCAGGGACAGAGTTGTGTCCTTCAGAGGATATGGTTGGTTGGTCTTTAAGGGAAACCGTAATGTCCACACCAGGCAGCATATGTGGTGGCCATCCACAGGACATGGTGGTGCCCACCAGGGACACAATGGTGCCCACCCAAGGGGACCCAAAGTATTCCAGCACACCCCAAGCCACCTGTCCCTGCCATCATTTCTCAGTGCCCACCCCATGAGAATGACCCCACCCACTCACCTGGGGTCCCCTCTCACTCCTTTCCACCCCATTTGTGCAGTGAGAACTCCCATTTGTGTGTGACAACCCTGTTTAGGGTGACATCCCCTGCCCATACCCACATAGCACTCATTTTAACTCCTATGACACCTGACAAGCCAAGACCTCCACCTGCGTGTCCTCACATCCCCACAGGAGCTTGCCAGTGTGTGACAGCACCCACAGCATCCCCAAAACCTCCTTTTGCCTCCTCCTTCTCCAAGCTGTCCTGGCCCACACCAGCGGCCCAAAATCGGTGCCATAACTGCTGGGAGGTGGGTGGTCTCCCCATTTCCAAGCCATTGCTGGTCCTGTAGTAGCCCTGGAGCAGCTTGGCCAGCAGGATGGGTCCTGGGCCAGTCGTTGCCCCAGGACCACTCCACAGCATCGGGGCCAGGGGACAGGAGGCCCTGCAAGGTGTAATTTGAGTTCTCCACATCGTCCCAGCAGCTGCTGGGTAGCATGGTCCATTGTTGTCACCAGGAAAGATGTCCCCAAAGCCTCAGTGATGGTGACAGTAAAGAGAGATCAGCAGGGCGTTGAGGCTGGGGAGGGTTGACCAAATCCTCCAGACCTCAGCCCCATTCTGGATGCTGGCAAAGAGGGGACCGAGGGCCACCATGGAGCTGTTGGGGGCCAGCATGGCCCCATAGTCCAGGGTTGCAGGGTCACAGCACAGGAGCTCGGTCGGGCGAGCTGCCACTGCCCCAGGAATGAGGACCCAGAGGGGGGTCCCAGGCGGTGCTCACCCAGCCCTGAGTGGCATTCCAAGACGCTGCAAGACCCTGCCCCTGCCCAGTGCCATGGCAGTGGTAGGGAAGCCACCCCGGCTGGGGACTCAAGGGTGTCCATAATGTCAGTTAACAGAGAACACATGGCATGCGGGACACCCTCGGGACATGTGGGTGGGCAGGGAGTGGTGGGCATGTGGGGGAAAGGGTGCGGATGGGTTGAGATGGGGAAGGCACCCAAAAATGCATCAAAAAGCAGGGGGAGGGCAGCCAAAATAAGGGAAAGGACCAAAATCTGAACAATGCATCTAAAACTGGGGGAAGGACCCTGAACAGAGGGGAAAACCCAAAAAGAAGGGAAAGAAGCCAAAATGGGGTTAAAGGACCCTGGAGAGGGGAAAGGACCTGAAAGAGGGGGGAAAGGACCCAAACCAAGGAGAGAAGACACAAAAACCAGGGTCAAAGTGTTGTTGGTTGCTGTGGGTGTTCATGGGTGTTCCTTCTGTGCTGGGAACAGGTGCAGATGCTCAGTGCAAGAGAACAGCCAGCGGAACATCCTACAGGACACGAGGGTACACCCTGGGGACACGTGAATATCCTAAAGGATAACGGCCGCGGACCTGGACTATCATGTGGGCGCGCACACACTCGAGGAGCTTGCGGGGACTTTGAGGATACACACCAGACAGAAGAGAAAGGGAGCACATGGGACAGGTGGATCACACCAGAGAACAGCAAGGACAGGGACAGGTGCAGAGTGATGAAGGGGACACCACGAGGAGAATCGGGAGACCAGACAATACACAGAGAAGAGGGGGAACGGACACACACACGGGAGAGGGAACGACGATGCCACCGAGATACACGTGTGGGGACGCTGCCACCAGGACATGCTAGCACAAGAAGTCACCAGGACGTGTCAGAGGACGCTGCACCAGAATTTGTATTAGGACAAAAGGCGAGTACGGTGACACCAGTGCCGCCGCCACGTGACCCCGCGGGTGACACCGCCCACACACCCGACCCTTGCCCTGTGCCCTGCCCGTCCCGGGAGCGTTCCATGGCGGTGGCCACGGCGCTAGGTTTCCCTGGGTACGGTGGCCTGGGCACCTTCGTGGTGGCCCTGCTGCTATCGGTGGCTCTGGGATGCAATGCGCTGGTGGCTGTCACCCGATTCCGGGCCACTTGTCGCCAGCTGAACAAGTTCCCCATCCCGCCCTGGCGCAATTGGTTGCTGGGACACACCGGCATGGTGAGGCGACAGGGGGTGGCACCTGCGGGGACAGGGGGGACAGGGGTGGAGGCACCGGCAAAGGAACAATTGGGTGGTGGCACCTGTGAGGGGACCGAAGGAATGGGGTGGTGGCAGTTGGGGGGATGGTGAGGATGGGGTGGTGGCACTTGGGGGGATGGTGAGGATGGGATGGTGGCACTGGCAAAGGGACAGTGGGGACAGGGTGTTGGCACGTCCAAGGGGACAGTGGGGACAGACACACATGTCCCCAAGGCTGGCAGTGTCCTGAGGACACACATGTCCCCGAGCCTATCTGTGCCCCCAGTGGCACACATGTCCTGTTGTCCCCAGGGCCAGAGCACAGAGGAAGGCTTACAGCAGGTGGACACCTTGGTGGCCCAGTACCATCATGGCTGCCTCTGGTGGGGACTTCCCTGGCTGCCTGTGCTGCGCCTCTTCCACCCCAGCACCCTCCGGCCACTCCTCAGTGCCTCAGGTAGGACATGGGACATCAGACGGGTCCCTAGGGCCACCCGTGGGTGTCACCGCACCTGGCACAGAGACCTGGCAGTGCCCAGGCAGTGGCCACCAACCCAAGCCCACAGGTCCCCAGAGGTGTCACCACTGGCACGCCAAATGCCACCCCATAGTGGCCACCAACCTGTCCTTGAGGTTCTCCAAAGCCACCCAAAGCTGTCACCGTGTCCAGCCTCTGGTTGTCCCCCAACCCTCATCCTTTGGTGGCCATGGGTGCTGGGAGAGGGTCCCCAGCTGAGGGTTAATGGGTGCAGACAGGGTGGTGCCACCCCCAGTGTCCCCATGCAGGGAACCTGATGGCACCCCAGCGAATCCCTGCCCACCCCATCCTTGTATCCTGCAGCTTTCGTGGCCCCCAAGGACAAAATTTTCTACGGCTTCCTCAAGCCCTGGCTGGGTGAGTGGGGGGGGTTAGGATGGGGACAGCACCCCGGGGTACCCCATGACTGGGAGTCGGGTTTGTCACAGGGTTTGGGGACAGCACCCCCCTTGGGTGGCCCCCCGGATGGATCCAGGGTGTCACAGGCGCGACAGGGGCGGTGGCAGGACAGGGACATCATCTTGCATGTTCCCCAGGATGGATCTGTGTGTTCACAGGGGACAGGGTGGTGGGGGACAGGAACAACTCGCTGGTGCCCTGGCAGAACCTCGGTGTCCCCTACCCAGGGGAAGCTGCTGCCTGAGCCAGATGGGCAGCGCTGGGCACGCACCGGCGACTCCTGATGCCTGCCTTCCATGGGATGTGCTCCGGAATTACCCTGGGGAATCTTCAACCAGGCACCCCGCGTGTCTGCTTCGTGAGAGATCCCAGATGGCATGAGTCCCACCTTACACCCCAGATCATGAGTGCTGCACCCCCAAATTCTGGGACCTGCATCCCAAAACCCATGGACTCCGGCACCCAAAATTCTGTCCTGCACCCACTGCCTGCAATGCCCGAGTCCTGTCCTGCAACCCCGAGTCCCCATCCTGTACTTCAAATTCTGTACTGTCCCATTTACCCCAAACCCAAAGCTTGGCCCCCAAACCCCAACCCCACCCCTCGTTTCATCACCGCATCCCTGTTCTACACCGCTCCCTAACTCTTCCCCCTTCTCCCACCCCTGTCCCACCCCCAAATTTATCCCCTGTCCCTGATCCCCTCCCTGTTCCCTCCCAACCCAGTCCTTGCCCCACAGGCCAAGCTGGGGGACAGCAGCCAAGTGGCAGCTGGTGGGGGGCTGGTGAGTTGGAGTGCTGCAGCCCCTGAGCCTCCTCAACCCTGGACACGCTCCAGAAGTGCATCTTCAAGCCACAGAGCCACTGCAGGAGTGAGGTTGCCCGTCCCCACTGACCTCCTGTCGGCCCTGGTGACCCGACCATTGTCCCTGCTGGCCATCCTTGGTGGCTGTGCTAGGCCCCGCCATGTCCCTGTCTGGCCCATCCTGTCCCATCACTGCTCCCCTGATTGATCATTCTCGGTGGCCCCACATGGTCCTGCTATCATGCACGCTGGTGGCCACAGTGGTCCCCCCATTGTCCCTGGTACAGGCAGCCCAGCGAGTACATCCAGGCCATCCCTGGAGCTGAGCTCGTTGGTTGTCCGCGGCGCCAGCTCCCAGCCACGTTCTCACCCGTTGGTGGCCTCTACCAGGCCTCTCTCTGATGTCCGCCGCTTTGCCCGCGGCCCTGTGCCACTGTCCACGCCTTCACTGCTGATGTATTGGTGCAGCGCCCGGCCGCCAGGCACTCCGCCTGCCTGGGCCACAGGCCTGGCTGGACGGCCACCCGGGGGACGCAGCATGGACTTCAGTCGGACTCCTTGCTGGCTCACCAAGGTTGGGGCTGGGTTGGTGGCCATGGGGACATGGAAGTGGTCAGAGAGTGGTTGGTGGCCATGGGGAGATGATGCGTGACCATTAGGGTGACCATGGTAGGGTGACCCAAGGGATGGGGGTGGCCATGGAAGGGTTGGCCACAAGAGCCAGTATGATTGCTAGGTGGCCATGGGGGGCTTGGCAACTAGGGAACTGGTGGCCACAGGAACAGTGGTGCCAACGGGCAGCATTGACCATAGAAGCTGGTGGCCAGTGGCTATGGTGGTGCCATAGGGTGGTGGCCATGGGGCAATATGGTGGCCATGATAGGAATTCTGGCCCCAGGTGGCCCACGGACTGGTGCCCAGTGGCCCGATGCGCTCATCTTGCCCCTGGCAGGACGAGAAATGCCACCACCCTGCGGACGAGGGACATTGGCCGGCTGAGGGCTGATACACCCTTTTTTCATGTTTGAGGGTGGCACGAGCTCCCAGGTTTGCCATTGGGGAGGAGCCACTCAGTGTCACCTCACTCACAGTGTACCCACAGGCCCATGACACCCAACTGCCAGTGCCTGGGGCATGAGCTCGTTCTACAACTTAGGACTGGCCATTCCTGAGCACCAGGAGCGATGCGCCCAGGCACGAGGTCCAGGAGACTCCTTGTCTAGGCGCCGGGACCACTGCCGGACATTGAATGGTGAGAAGTCCCAGGGCCTCTCGATCGATGCGCTTTGGGAGACACGTGCCAACCCCGCTTGGGTCCCCAGGAGGACCTGTCCAGGCTGGCCCCTTCAGCCACCGCGTTATGTGAGTGGCATATCCAAGTGTGAGAGCCTGACGGTCCTGCAGCGCCTCCTGATCGACTGCTGTGTCCCCGGCGCTGCACCTTCGAGGACTCCCCCTGCTGAATTGGCGCGGTGATCATCCCCAAGGGTCAGCCATATGCATGGCCAGGGTGTCCCCAATGTCACCACCCCCTCATTCTCCTGTCTCTAACAAGTCCCCTGTACTCATCCCATTCCACAGGGTCATCTGCCTGATGAGCATCTACGGGGCTACCCACGCACAAAACCCAGGACTTCTGGCCGAAGCTCCTGACGTAGGGCCACCCTATGACAGGTGTCCCCATCACCATGGTAGTGGTGATGGCTAGTGTCCTCAGTGGCGTGGGGTGTAGGTGTCAACCCCAGGTGGTTTAATCCTCTGGCAGGTTTCATGTCCGTATCGGAAACAGGCATAGCGGCACCGAGTCCCCGTCACCTTCATCCCCTTCTCTGCTGGCCCCAGGTAGGTGGTCTGGAGTGGGACAGGGAGTGTGCCCCAGGTGCCCCCCTGTTCCCTGACTGGCTCAACAGTTGGAGGTGACGGGGTGATGTGGTGGTGGTGGTACAACTGGGACAGCGCTGGCCATGGCCATACCCTTGGGGATGACACGGCCATCACGCAGGGGGATGTCCTCGGTGCAGCCGGGACACAGCAGTGACAGGAGGGTGCAGCCGCAGGCTCTCCGTTGATGCACATGGTGGTGAAGGGCAGCTGGGACAGTCCTCCCTGGGGACAAGCGGTGGTGGCACCGTGTCCCCAAAAGCCACATGACCGGGGAGGCCCTGGGGACATCTCACCATTCAATGTCCGCAGTTGTCCCGGCCAGCCAGGAGCTCCTGGACCTCACTGGCGCACTCGCTCCTTGTGCTCAGATGGCCAGCCAAGTTGTAGAAGAGCCATGCCAGGCCACTGGCAGTGGTGTCATGGCCTGTGGGACACTGGGTGAGTGAGGGACACCTGAGTGGCTCCTCCCCAATGGCATGGGAGCTCGTGCTCACCTCAAAACATGAAGGTGTCAGCCTCAGCCGCATGTCCTCGTCCGACAGGGTGTGGCCATTCTCGTCCTGCAGGGGCAAGATGAGCCATGGGCCACTGGGGCCACCAGTCCGTGGGCCACCTGGGCCAAATTCCATCCATGGCCACCAATCTTGCCCCATGGCCACCAGCCCTATGGCACCACCATCCCACTGGCCACCAGCTCTATGGTCAATGCTGCCGTGGCCACCCACTGTTCCCCTGTGGCCACCAGTCTATGCCCAAGCCCCCCATGGCCACCAGCATCATTACTGGCCTCTGTGGCCCAACCCTTCCATGGCCACCACCATCCCCTTGGTCACCCTAATTGTCACCCTAATGGTCACCATCATCTCCCATGGCCACCACCACTCTCTTGACCACTTCCATGTCCCCATGGCCACCACCCCAGCCCCACCTTGGTGAGCAGCAGGAGGTCGATGAAGTCCATGCTGCGTCCCCGGTGCCGTCCAGCCAGGCCTGGTGGCCCAGCAGGCGGAAGTGCCCTGGCGCCGGCGCTGCACCCACATCAGCAGTGAAGGCGTGGACAGTGGCACAGGCGCGGGCAAAGCGGCGGGCCATCAAGAGGAGAGGCTGTAGAGCCACCACGGGTGGAGAATGGCTGGAGCTGGCGCCGGACCACCAACGAGCTCAGCTCCAGGATGGCCTGATGTACACCTTCGCTGGTCTGACACATGGGGGGACACTGTGGCCACCAGCGTGCATGATAGCACGGGACCATTGGGGCCACCGAAATGATCAACAGGGACAGTGATGGGACAGGATTGGCCAGCAGGGACCATGGCGGGGCCAGCACCACCCAGGTGGCCAGCAGGGGACAATGGTAGGGTCACCAGGAGCAATGGTCATGGGGGACCGGCAACACTCGCACTCTGGCAGTGGCTCTCGTGCTGGGATGCACTTCATGGAGCTGTCCAGGGTGAGGAGGCTCAGGCTGCTGCAGCACCTCCAACTCCACCAGCCCCCCCACCAGCTGCCACTGCTGCTGTCCCCCACTTGGCCTGTGGGAAGGACTGGGTTGGGGAGGGAACAGTGGAGGGGATCAGGGACAGGGGCATAAATGTGGGGTGGGACAGGGGTGGGGAGAGGGGGAAGAGTTGAGGAGCGTGTGTTAGAAACAGGGATGCGGTTGATTGAACGAGGGGTGGGTTGGGGTTTGGGGCAGCTTTGGTTTGGGGTATGGGCAGCTACAAGAATTTGAGTACAGGATGGGACTCGGGGGTGCAGGACAGGACGGGATGCAGCAGTGGGTGCAGGACAGAATTTGTTTGCCGGAGTCAGGTTTGGGATGCAGGTCAGAATTTGGGGCTGCGAGCCCTCATGATCTGGGGTGTAGGTGGAACTCATGCCCATCTGGGATCTCTCTACGAGCAGCACGCGGCGTGCTCTGGTTGAAATTCCCAGGTAATTCCGGAAGCACATCCCCATGGAAGGCATGGCATCAGGGAGTCGCCGGTGTGCCGTGTTGCCCAGCGCTGCCCTTCTCAGCAGCAGCCCTTCCCCTGGGTAAGCGGACACCGAGGTCTGCCCGAGGCACCCAGCGAGTTGTTCCTGTCCCCCACCACCCCTGTCCCCTGTGACACACCACAGATCCATCTGGGGACATGCAAGGGATGATGTCCCTGTCCTCCACCCGCCTGTCCCCCTGTGACACACCTGGATCCATCCGGGGGGGCCACCCAGGGGTGCTGTCCCCCACCCCTGTGACACCCGACTCCATCCAGGGGTACCCCGGGGTGCTGTCCCCATCCCTAACCCCCCCCACACCCCACACCAGGGGCTTGAGGACATGAAATTTGTTTTGGCGGCCACGTAAAGCTGCAGATACAAGGATGGGGTGGCAGGGATTCGCTGGTGGGTGCCATCAGGTTCCCTGCACTGGACACTGGGGGTGGCACCACCCTGTCTGCACCATTAACCCTCAGCTGGGGAACCCTCTCCCAGCACCCATGGCCACCAAAGGATGAGGGTGGGGGACAAACACGAGGCTGGACACGGTGACAGCTTTGGGTGGCTTTGGAGAACCTCAAGGACAGGTTTGGTGGCCCTATGGGGTGGCATTTGGCGTGCCGCAGTGGTGGACACCTCTGGGACCTGTGGGCTTGGGTTGGTGGCCACTGCCTGGGCACTGCCAGGTCTCTGTGCCAGGTGCGGTGACACCCACGCGGTGGCCCTAGGGACCCGTCTGATGTTCCCATGTCCTACCTGAGGCACTGAGGAGTGGCCGGAGGGTGCTGGGGTGGAAGAGGCGCAAGCACAGGCAGCCAGGGAAGTCCCCACCAGAGGCAGCCATGATGGTACTGGGCCACCAAGGTGGTCCACCTGCTGTAAGCCTTCCTCTGTGCTCTGGCCCTGGGGACAACAGGACATGTGTGCCACTGGGGGCACAGATAGGCTCGGGGGACATGTGTGTCCTCAGGACACTGCCAGCCTTGGGACATGTGTGTCTGTCCCCACTGTCCCCTTGGACGTGCCAAACACCCTGTCCCCACTGTCCCTTTTGCCAGTTGCCACCATCCCATCCTCACCATCCCCCAAGTGCCCACCACCCATCCGTCACCATCCCCCAACTTGCCACCACCCCATTCCTTCGGTCCCCTCACAGGTGCCACCACCCAATTTTCCTTTGCCGGTGCCTCCACCCCTGTCCCCCCTGTCCCCGCAGGTGCCACCCCCTGTCGCCTCACCATGGCCGGTGTGTCCCAGCAACCAATTGCGCCAGGGCGGGATGGGAACTTGTTCAGCTGGCGACAAGTGGCCCGGGAATCGGGTTGACAGCCACCAGCGCATCCCAGAGCCACCGCAGCAGCAGGGCCACCACGAAGGTGCCCAGGGCCAACCGTACCCAGGGAACCTAGCGCCGTGGCCACCGCCATGGAACCGCTCCGGGACGGGCAGGGCACAGGGCAAGGGTCGGGAGTGTGGGCGGATGGTCCACCCGCCGTTCCGGTCACGTGGGCGCGGCACTGGGTGTACCGGAATCCGCCTTTTGTCCTAATACAAATTCTGGTGGCAGCGTCCCTCGTGACACGTCCTTGGTGACTTCTTGTGTGCTGGACATGTCCTTGGTTGGAGCGTCCCCCAACGTGTTATCTGGTGGCATCGTGTTCCCTTTCCCTGTGTGTGTCCCCCTGTCCCCCCTTCACTCTGTGTATCACACTGTCCCCCACCCGTGTTGTCCCTATCCCCTCTGCACGTGTCCCTGTCCACTGTTCGTGTGTCCCTGGTCCCTCGGAGTGTCGCCCGTCCCATCTCCCCATATGACCCTGTTCCTTCCGTGTGTCCCTGTCCCTCTCTGTGTGTCCCCCCTGCCCCCCTGCCCCGGCGGACCAAGTCCCCGAGGTCCCGGGGCCGTGTCTTTCGGATATCACTGTTGTCCCCGCAGGAGTGTTCCCCGTGTCCTGTAGGATGTTTCCCGTGGCTGTTCTTGCACCTTGAGCCATCTGCACCTGTCCAGACAGATAGGGACAACCATGACACCCCACAGCACCAAAACAACACTTTGACCTCTGTTTTGTGTCTCTCTTCTCCTTGTTTTGGGTCCTTCCCTCTTCAGGTCCTTTCCCCTCTCTAGGGTCTTTAACCATTGTGGCATTCTTTCCCTTCTTTTGGGTCTTTCCCCTCTGGTAGGGTCCTCCCCAGTTTAGATGCATTGTTCAGATTTGGTCCTTTCCCTTAATTTTGGCTGCCCTCCCCCTGCTTTATGAGCATTTTTGGGTGCCTTCCATCTCAACCCCATCCGCACCCCTTCCCCCCCACATGCCCCCACTCCCTTGCCCACCACATGTCCCCGAGGGTGTCCCGCATGCCAATTGTGTTCTCTGTTACTGACATTATGGACACCCTTGAGTCCGCAGCCGGGGTGGCTTCCCTACCACGTGCCAATGGCACTGGGCAGGGGCTGAGGGTCTGCAGCGTCCTTGGCAATGCCACTCAGGGCTGTGTGAGCCCCCCTGGGACCACCCTCCTGGGGTCCATTCCTGGGCGTGGCAGCTCCACCGAGCTCCTGTGCCTGTGAACCCCTGCAACCCTGGACTATGGGCCATGCTGGCCACCCAACAGCTCCATGGTGGCCCTCGTCCCCTCTTTGCCAGCATCCAGATGGGGCTTGAGGTCTGGAGATTTGGTCAACCCCTCCCCAGCCTCAACGCCCTGCTGATCCTGCTCTTTACTTCACCATCACTGAGGCTTTGGGGACATCTTTTCCTTGGTGACCAACAATGGGACATGCTGAAACCAGCAGGCTGTCTGGGACGATGTGGAGAACTCAAAACATTACACCTGCAGGGCCTCCTGTCCTGGCCCCAATGCTTGTGGAGGTGGTCCTGGGGGCCGACTGGCCCAGGGACCCATCCTGCTGGCCCAAGCTTCTCCAGGGCTACTACAGGACCAGCAATGGCTTGGAAAATGGGGAGACCACCCACCTCCCAAGCAGTTATGGCCACCGGGATTTTGGGCCGCTTGGTGTGCAGGACAGCTGAGAAGGAGGAGGCAAAAGGAGGTTTTGGGGATGCTGTGTAGTGCTGTCAACACACCTGGCAGCTCCTTTAGGAGGTTGAGGGACACAAGCAGGTGAGGTCTTGGTTATGTCAGGTGTCATAGGAGTTAAATGAGTGCTATTGTGGGTAGTGGGCAGGGGATGTCACCCCTAAACAGGGTTTCGATCACCACAACAAATGGGAGTTCTCACGCACAAAATGGGGTGGAAATGGAGTGATAGGGGACCCCAGGGAGTGGGTGGGGTCATCTCATGCGCGTGGGCACTGAGAAATGATGCTAAGGGAACAGGTGGCTCTGGTGTGCTGGACCATCTTTGGGTCCCTGGTGGGCACCATTGTGTCCCCTGGGTGCCACCACCATGTCCTGTGGATGGCCACCACTATGCTGCCTGGGTGGACATTACGGTTTTCCCTTAAAGACCACCCACCATATCGCTGAATGGACACACTACTCTGTCCCCTGGATGGCACCACACTCTTCCCTGGGTGGTGGGTCCTGCAAGTGGGTGTCCCTAGGTTGGCCACACACCGTGTCCCTTGACACTGGCCCCCTCATGTCCCCGCCAATTGGGAATGCTACTTGAGTAGCACCTTCTCCATCTCCTCAGTAACTCCCAGGAGACCTCCACAATCCAGGGCTGAGGCTCCCTTCAGATGTTCCATGTGTCCCCAAAAGACCCATTTCAAGCCCTTTCTCCGCATGGACTCTGCCATGTCCCCAAGGACCCACTGAGCCCTTGTCCCCACGTGGACTCTGACATGTCCCTAAGGGCTTAAGGCGATATGTGGAAGCCCCTTGTCCCACTGCATGTGGGGCTGGTCTCCCTACTGGGGCACCGTGTAATTGCTTGTGGCTCCGGCCTGGGCTCCATGCTCCTGGCACCACCCCTGGAGCCAGTGAGGCCATGCTAGCAGAGCTTGCTGCACCTGGTTCCCATGCGATGGAGGACATGCCAGAGCTTCCACCAGGATACCACAAGTTGGAAAACATTGGCTGCAGCGTCACTTGGCACCCTCTGAGCGGAGCTGGCACCCCCCAAGGCAGGCAGTCATCTGTACCCTGGTGGCCTTGTCACCACCCAAAGGACCTGTGCCCTCCCAAGGTCCCCATCACTGTCCCCTGTAAGTTCCCATCATTACCCCCCTATTGCCCTATCACTTGTTCCCACCATAGTCCCTGTTCACCCTCTGTGGTCCCTTTTTCCCCCATCGTCCCCTATCCCTGTCCTTTGCGTCCCCACCACTTGTGCTCCATTGGGTTCCCACCACTGGGTCCCCCACTGTCAGTCCTTTCGTATCCTTCGTGGTGGCTCGGATGGGTACCTGTACGAAGTTCGCGGGGTGGCACTGGCGTCAGTGCCCACACCAAGGACTACAATTTACCGAGGCTCAGCACTGGGCATCAGTCCGGCGGACTTCTTGGCCATTCCTGCTTGGGCCCCCGACACCCTGGCCTTGATGGAGGATGAACTCCAGCCTCTGGCTGCGTCCAGCCAGACTTCACGCTCTGTGGCAAGGCTCAGCCCACCAATTGCCCTGGCAACGCCTCTTCCAGGAATCCAGAGGCTGGCCCAGCTTCCAGGGTCACTGGTGTCCCCAGGGCTTGGGGTGGGTTCCCTGTGGGGTTGATGGGAGGAGTTCAGGGTGATGATGCTGGGACTGACTGAACCCTTGTGTTGTCCTCCATGCGCATGTCCCATGCCACGGTCCATGTCCCGGCTGCCTGTGTCCCATGCCATGCTCCACAGTCATTCCCATGTGGCCTGTGCTCTCCAGCCACGTTCCATGT
>NDFG01002821.1:0-20292 GCA_002167245.1 Sporophila hypoxantha | reverse complement strand
ATTGTTTTATTTTTGATCTTAATTTTTTTTTAACTTTTATTTCATTTTTTCTGCTTTATCACTATTAGATTTTTTTACCTTGACTTTCATTTTCCAGGCCATGCTTCCCCCACCTTTCAGCATCCTGTGCCACCTGTCCCATCCCTCCCATACAAAGCAAAAACCCCAAAAATCCAGGTAGCCTCACCAAAAAGCCACAAACCCTCAGGTTTAGGTGTGCAGCACTGCTGATGCTCCCCAAAAATCAGATTATTTTAATGCAGGTGGGGTAGAGAGAGTGAAACCCAACTTGTGTTGAGGGGAAAAAAGTTCCCCAGTGATGTTCAATCCGGAGCTTTTGGCTTGAACAAGGTGTTACAAAAACGATGAGAAATGTTATTACTGAACCCAGAGTTTCTGGCCAGGTTTTCCCTTCCCTGGCTGTGCTGGCTGCCTGGAGCCCTGCCAGAAATCTCAGAAAGCCAATTAAAAATAATCCCAATTTTGGCCCAGCCATGGGAAGCTTCTATTTTATTTCTTCCCCCGTTTCATGTTTGTTTGGGGATGTGTTTGGGAGTGGGGTTTGGAGGGACAATCCCGGGAGGGAGCAGGAGCAGCCTCAGCTCCCCAGGACCCAGAGCTCCCTCAGCCTTGGCCCAGAGCTTCAACCCCTTGGAAATGTTTCCACGTCAGGAAAAGCTGATTTTGTTTTCCTTTTCCCCATTTTCCTTCTCCTTTCCCCAAATTTTCCTCCTTTTTCCCCTTCCTCCCCCCCTTTTCTCCTTTTCCCCCCTCTTTTTCACCTTTTCTCCTTTATTTTTTTTTACTATTTTCCTTTGTCTTCTTTTTTCCCGTCTTTTCTTTTTTCCCCTTTTCCCCTTTTCAGTATTTCCTTTTTTGTTTTCTCCTTTATTTGCTTTCTTTTTTCTTCTTTTACAGTATTTTCATTTTTCTCTTTTATTTGTCCCTTGACTGTCCTTATTTTCCTTCTTTACCTTTAAAAAATCTTTTCTCTTCCCCTTTTTGCTTTGTTTTCCTTTCTTTTTTTTCCTTTTTTCCCCCTAAAAAACAGATAATATTTAATGTTTTTTTCCCTTTCCCCCTCTGTATTTCTCACTCCTATTTTATCCCTTTTCTGCCCTTTTAAATTTTCTTTTTTGGCTTTTCCTCTTTCCTTTTTTTTGTTTTTTTTTAACTTCTATTTTTTCCTTTACTATTTTGCCTTTTTTCTCTCTTTGTTCCTCCTTTTTCCCCCTCATTTTTGGCAGCCCAGCCCTGTCCAAGCAGCAAACCCAACATTTTCCATCCCAGACTCTCTGATATCCCCCTCAATGCCACCAGCAAGGCAAAACTTGGCCAAATAATGAAAAAAAAATTCCAATATTGAATTGTAGCAATTTCCTTTCCATTCCCAGATCAGCAGTGTGTTATTCCCAGGAATTTTTGGTGAAGCCTCTCCCAGCTCCATCACTCCCAGGTACGTGGAAGGCACTTTAGGGCTTTATAAAGCCCTTCAAATGTTTTTTTTTGAACACTACTTGAAGCTTCCAAGGCAAGTTGGAGAATAGCAATTACCAGCTCCTGGATCCCTGGGCGAATTCCCACGGTGCTGCTGCATGTAAACCACTTTAGACATTTTTAATGCTCCTGAGCAATAAATTTAAAAGGGAATTTATTGTTCCAAGCTGCTAATTCCTCCATCCCAATGCTGCCTGTTGCTGAGCTGGGAGCCTGGATGGAGATTTTGATGCTATCCCAAAAAAAAAAATATTTTCCTGCTTGATTTTTCTTCTTTTCCTGATTAATTTTCCTCTTTTTCCTGCTTGATTTTCCTCCTTTTCCTAATTAATTTTCCTCTTTTTCCTGCTTGATTTTCCTCCTTTTCCTGCCTGATTTTTCTTCTTTTCCCTGCTTGATTTTCCTCCTTTTCCTGATTAATTTTCCTCCTTTTCCTGCTTCATTTTTCTTCCTTTTCCTGCTTGATTTTCCTCCTTTTCCCGCCTGATTTTTCTCCTTTTCCCTGCTTGATTTTCCTCCTTTCCCTGCCTGATTTTCCTCCTTTTCCTACTTGATTTTTCCTCCTTTTCCCTGCTTGATTTTTCTTCTTTTCCTACTTGATTTTTCTTCTTTTCCTACTTGATTTTCCCCCTTTTCCCTGCTTGATTTTCCTCCTTTTCCTTGCTTGATTTTTCTTCCTTTCCCTGCTTGATTTTCCCCCTTTTCCCTGCCTGATTTTCCTCCTTTTCCTGCTTGATTTTCCTCCTTTTCCCTGCCTGATTTTCCTCCTTTTCCTACTTGATTTTCCTCCTTTTCCCTGCCTGATTTTCCTCCTTTTCCTGCCTGATTTTCCTCCTTTTCCCTGCCTGATTTTCCTCCTTCTCCTGCCTGATTTTTCTTCTTTTCCCTGCTTGATTTTCCTCCTTTTCCCTGCTTGATCTTTCTCCTTGTCCCTGCTTGATCTTTCTCCTTTTCCCCCTATTTTCCTCCTTTTCCCACTTGATTTTTCTCCTTTTCCCTGCTTGATTTTCCTCCTTTTCCCTGCTTGATTTTCCTCCTTTTCCTGATTGATTTTCCTCCTTTTCCCTGCTTGATTTTCCTCCTTTTTCCTGCCTGATTTTCCTCCTTTTCCTGCTTGATCTTTCTCCTTTTCCCTGCCTGATTTTCCTCCTTTTCCTGATTAATTTTCCTCCTTTTCCTGATTAATTTTCCTCCTTTTCCTGATTAATTTTCCTCCTTTTCCTGATTAATTTTCCTCCTTTTCCTACTTGATTTTCCTCCTTTCCCCTGCGTGATTTTCCCCCTTTTCCCTGCTTGATTTTTCTTCTTTTCCTGCCTGATTTTCCTCCTTTTCCCTGCCTGGTGTAAATTGGGTGTAAATTCTTGTAAATGTGCTGTAAAATCTGGTAAATCTGGTCTAAATCTGGCGTAAAAGCGGGTAAATCTGGTGTAAATTCTGGTAAATTCTGGTGTAAATTCTGGTGTAAATTCTGGTGTAAATTCTGGTTAATCTGGTGTAAATTTGGTGTAAATCTTATCCCTGCCTGATTTTCCTCTTTTTCCCTGCCTGATTTTCCTTCTTTTCCCCCTATTTTCCTCCTTTCCCCTATTTCCACAATCTTCCTGCTGCCTCAAAAAAGAGAGAGAATCTCCTGGGGGACACCAAATCCTTCTGGAGCTACTGAATTCCTTCCAGGGCCACCAAAAACCCTGCCAAGGGCAACCAAACCCTCTTGGGCCGTTCTAAAGTCCCTGCCAGGGCAACCAACCCCTGGGGACACCGAACCCTTCTGGGAAGGCCCACCAACCCTTCCTGGGGGCCACCAACCCTTCGTTGGGGGCTTCGTAAATCCTGCCAAAGCCACCAACTCTTCTGGAGGACACCAATCCCTTCTGGGGCTTCTAAACCCTTCCAGAGCCAACCCAAACCCTCCTGGGAGCCAGCAAAACCCTGCCAGGACCACCTACAACCTCCTGGGGGCCACCAAAAACCCCTGCCAGGGCCACACAAACCCTCTCCCTGGGAGCCACCAAATCCTGTCAGGGTCACCAGACCCTTGCCAGGGCCACCAAACTCCACGTGCCAGAACACCAAGGGCCATTGTTGAGGCAGCTCAAGAAGTGGCAGGAAAAAGAATGCAAGAGCTGAGAGCACAGACCTGGGCTGCTCCAGAATTCACCAGACTGACTCGTCAGACTGGTGACACGGCCACTGCTCATTAAAACCTCATCCTCCTTTAATGCAGAATGTCCAAACAGAGCCACCTGTAAAAATGACGACAAGTCAGGGCAAGAGAAGCCTTCACTTTGCAAGCAAGTCCTGCAGGGCTGCTTTAAAAATGAGGGGGAAAAGCAAACTCATAAAATGTGTGCCCAGCAAACACTCAAGGGTTTTATAATCTATAATTACATTTATATAGGCTCTTGCTCAAGAGCAATCACCTAAGGGACCTTCCCCAATCCAGCTCCAAGTTGGAGCATCCTAAAATCTGAATCCCACCCCCATCAGCTTCCCAATGTCTGCAGAAAAGAACGACGATATTGCCATCCCAACCGTCAAACTGGAATTTGGGAGTTTTTTTAGATGCAGAGTGAAAGATGAGTCACTAAAACCCACCCCAGGGAATCATCAGGTTCCAGTGGAGCTGAGAGATGGATGCTGAAGGAATGACCTGCCTGATGTCACACAGGTAAGTGAGAAAACACCAAATTTAAATCCCAGCTGGCAAGGCCCAGTGCAAAAATCTACTTACACCCATATATCACATTCCCAAAATATGTTCTTCACACTATATTTTCGCAATAACCATATTTATATACATATAATGGTAATAAACATTGGTATTCTCCCTATATATATACAGGGAATATGAGCTCATTTTCTTCAATAACATCATATTTCCCAGTATTTTCTACTCCCTAAATATATTCCCCAACATCATATATTTAAATATTCCCCTATAAATAAATAAATAAACTATATATATATGTTATAATATAATATAATACATGATCAAATATATATTTTTTTAAAATAGATTACGATAGATAGATAGATAGATAGATAGATAGAATGATAGATTAGATAGAAATATTTTTTCGCACTGCCCTTAAAATTGATTGCAAGGCCTGCAATTAAACACAATTCTTTGAATATTTTGCAATATCTGACAGTTCTTGTTCTACATCTTGGGCTCAATTGTACTGCTGTCCAACTTCTGCCACAAATATGCTGAAGTTTTGAAGCAAAACCCAACTTGATTTTGTCAAGGAAAAAGGAGTTTAGTCCTTTAAAGGTCCTTACCAGATCCAACTCTTTGGGACATGCCAAGAAAAAAACTGGAAACAAATGTGGTTTTATTTAAAATCATGGTTCCATCTGGAGGTCAGATTTTACTGCAGAAGTTGTTTTAAAGAAAACTAATTGATGGCAGCAAGGTTGGATGGGAAAAACTTGGGATCAGATTGCTAAAATCCATTTTGGGATGAGAATGGGAGTGAACCCAGCCTGGCAGCACAGGAATGTTTGAACAATCTTGTGGGGTTTTTTGGGGAAATTTCCTTCTGGGTGAGTTTTGGGGATTTCCATCTAAAAGTGACAATGGGTCTGGAATTTGGGTGCTCTGCACAGACCTTTGGTGTGTGGAGGCTTTAAATGGAGGTGCCCTGTGAGCCCCTTTGTTAATTGGGGTGCTCTCATCGACCTTGGCTGATTGGGGTACCCCCACAAGCCCCTCTGCTAATAGGGCCCTGGCTGGAATCCTAATTTGGGTGCCGCCTGCAAGTCATCGCTTTGATGATTGGGGTACCAACTCAGTCTTTGCTAATGTAGGGTGCCACGTCAGGGTCTTTTGCTAATATGGGTGCTCTGTGAGAGCTTTGCTAATTTGGGCACTCTGATGAGGTTCATTAATTTGGGAACCCATGCAAGGACCTTGGCTCACCCCCACAACCCTGAGAGCTCCTTGGCTAATGCTCAGGTCCCATGCCACCATCTCTGCCAGGCAAGGTGCCCACCCCAGGCGCTCTGCTAATTAGAAAGCCCTGCAAAGGACTTTCCGCTGATTTGGGTGCGCTGGTTGGCATCTTATTTTTTGTGCCCACCGAGCATCTGTGTTAACTAAGGGTGCTCTGTAATGTGGTCCTGGTGCCAAGCCAGGTCCAATCCCAGGCCATGTGCCACCCTTGGGTGCCCCTGCGAAAGTCCTTCCCCCAGGTTGCCCGAAGGCCCAGGTGCTGTCAGCACTGAGCACTGAGGATGCAAATGCCATTTTTGAAGTTATTTTAAGAAGATTTTTGTTTTTATTCCAAGCTTTCCAGGAGGTTTTACCCTAAAAGCTGTGGGTGTTTTTCACAACTTGCTCTCCCGGTCTATGAGCCAGCAGGTGACACAGAGGCAAGGACAAGAGGTGACACCGCTCCTGCCTCGCCCTGGGATGCTCTGTGGCAAGCCCAGCCTGGGCAGACGTGGGTGCACTCCATCCCACAGCTACAGGAATGGATTTGTAATCCCATAAAGATCGCTGCCAGGACTGGGTTCAGGACGTGGCCCTCATCCATCCGCTCTACGCTACAAGGAATGCTTTTTGATCCAAAATCCTGCAGAACACAGGTTCAGGACATGGCCTCATCCATCCCAGCAGCTAACAAGGAAATGGCTTGCATCCCCAAAATCCTGCAGGAGCCGGTCAGGACGTGGCCATCAACCATCCCTGAGGTACACGGAATGATTCCTGCATCCCAAAATCCTCCCAGGAGCAACGCTTCAGGATGTCGGTGCATCCACCCTCAGCCTACAGGAAATGGCTTTGTATCCCCAAATCCTTCAAGAAACAGGTTCAGGACATGGCTGCATAACACCCTGAGTGACAGGAATGGCTTTAACATTCCCAGAAATCTCTGCCAGAGTGGGTTACAGGACGTGGCTGCATCCATCCCACAGCCACAGGAAAAATGGCTTTAGATCCCAAAATCCCCAACCCGAAACTGAGTTCAGGACACGGCTGGCATCCTGTCCCTCCCAGTTATAGGTAATGGCTTGTATCCCAAAATCTTTGCAGAAACAGGTTCAGAACATGGCTGCATCCAATCCCACACGCTACAGGAAGGCTTTTGCATCCCAAAAATCCTGCAGGAACGGGTTCAGGAGGTGGGTGCATCATCCCTCACCTACAGGAATGGCTTTAGATCCCCAAAGATCCTGCAGGGGCAGTTTCAGGATGTGGCTTGCATCCACCCTCAGCTACAGAATCGGCTTGTAATCCCAAAAATCCTTCCAGAACAGGTTCAGGACGTGGCTGCATCCACCCTGAGATACCAGGAATACTTTCCATCCCAAAAATCCTGCGAGGACTGGTACAGGACGTGGCTGCCATCCATCCCACAGCCCACAAGGAATGGCTTTAGAATTCCCAAAGACTCCCCACCAGGAATCAGGTTCAGGACATGGCTGCATCCGTCCCTTCAGTATAGGAAGGCTTTACATCCCAAAACCTAACCAAGGATCAGGCTCAGGACCGTGCTCATCCATTCCCTCACCTACAGGAATGGCTTTTTGATCCCCAAATCCTGCCAGAATGGGTTCAAGACATGGCCCATCCATCCCACAGCTACAGAATGGCTCTGCCACCCCAAAATCCTCCTATGAGCAAGTTCAGGACACGGCTGCATTCACCCTCAGCTCCAGCTACATCCCCAAATCCTGACAGGAAAGGGTTCGAGGACGTGGCTTCAACCATCCTTGAGTGTCCATGGAATGATTCTGCATCCCAAAATCCTGCCAAGGAATGGTTCAGGACAGGCTGCAGCCATCCTACACTCTAACAGGAGTGGCTGTGGTATCCCAAAATCCTGCCCCAAGGAGTGGTGTTAGGACATGGCTGCAATCCACCCCTGAGGTACAGGAAATTGGCTTTTAGATCCCAAAATCCTGGCCAGGACTGGGTACAGGACGTGCTGCATCCATCCCACAGCTACAAGGAATGGCTTTAGATCCGCAAAATCCCACCAGGAACGAGGTTCAGGAACATGGCCTGCCATCCATCGCTCAGTTATAGGAATGGCTTTACATCCCAAAATCCTACCAGGATGCAGGCTCAGGACATGGCCTCCACCCATCCGCTCATCCTACAGGAAATGGCTTTTAGATCCAAAATCCTGCCGGGGCAGATTCAAGACATGGCCTCTATCCATCACAGCTACAGGAATGGCTCTGCACCCCAAAATCCTCTTATGAGCAGGTTCAGGCACATGCGCATTCACAACTCAGCTCCCAGCTACCACCCCCCAAAATCCTGGCAGAAAGTGAGTTCACCAGGACACAGCTACATCCATCCCTCAGTTATAGGAAAATGGCTTTTTAGATCCCAAAATCCTGCCACCAGTGGGTTCAGGATGTGGCTCATCCCATTCCTCACCCACAGGAAATAGCCTTTACATCCCAAAGTTCTCCCAGAACAGATTTAGGAACAATGGCTGCATCCCACCCTCACCTTCAGGAACACGCTTTAGATCCAAAATCCCTGCCAAGGACAGGCTCAGGACATGGCTGCATCACCCCAGCTACATCCCAAAACCTGACAGGAAACGGGGTTTCAGGATGTGGCCTCAACCATCCCTGAGGTACAGGAAATGATTCTCATCCCAAATCAAATGCAAAGGAGCAGGCTTCAGGATGGGGCGCATCCATCACTCAGCCTCAGGAACGCTTTCCCATCCCAAAATCCTGCCAGGAGCGTTCAGGACATGGCTGCTCATCCACTCTCAGCTACAGGAATGGCTCTGCAATCCCAAAAATCGCCACTAAGGAACAAATGCATGACATGGCTGCCATCCATCCCCCCACCCTACAGGAGATGGCTATGTAATCCAAATCTGCCAGGAGCAAGGTTCAGGAACAAGGCCTTGCATTCCAACCCTCAGCTAACAGGAATGGCTTTGTATCCCAAAATCCCTGCCAGGAGCAGGTTCAGGGACATCTGGCTGCAATTCCACCCTCAGCTTACAGGAATGTGCTTTGTATCTCCAACAATCCTCCCACAAAAGGTTTCGCAGTACATGGCTGCAGCCATCCTACGACCTACAGGAGTGGCTTTGTAACCTCAAAAATCCTGCCAGGAGCTGTTCAAGACATGGCCTCATGCCATCCGCAGACAGCTACAAGGAAGTGGCGTTCTGGCATCCCAAAATCCTGCCAGGAACGGGGTGTCAGGAGTGGGTGCATCCATCCCTCACCTACAAAGGAAATGGCTTTAGATCCCAAAACCCTGCCAGGGAGCAGGCTCAGGACAATGGCTGCAATTCACCCCTCAGCTCAGCTAACATCCCCAAATCCTGACAGGAACGGGTTCAGGACATGGCTGCATTCACCCTCAGGCTACAGGAATGGCTTTTGTATCCTAAAATCCCTTCCAGAAACAGTTTCAGGACGATGGCGTGACCAGCCATCCCACACCTAACAAGGAGTGGCTGTGTATCCCAAAAAATTTCCCCCCTGCCAGGAACATTAGGACAGGCTGCATCCACCCCTAGGTACAGGAATGGCTTAAAATCCAAATCCTGCCAGGACTGGGTACAGGACGTGGCTGCATCCCATCCCACAGCTACAGAATGGCTTTAGATCCCAAAATCCTGCCAGGAACGGGGTTTCAAAGGACACCGGCTGCATCATCCTCAGTTATAGGAATGGCTTTTACATTCCCAAAATCCTGCCAGGATTGGTTCAGGGCAACGGCTGCATTCCATCCCAATACATCCTTCAGGAACAGCTTTAATGCCAAACTCCTCTGCCAGCAGCAGGTGATGCCATCCCCGCAGGGTATGGGCAGCTCCTAGGATGCCTCACTGGCCATCAGAAGCATCCCAAAAATTCCCATCTGCAGCCACCCAGGCTGCAATTTAACGGCTCCTAATTTTGCTAAATTTGTACAAACCTAATGGGGAAGGAGCCTGGCATGGGGAAAAAAAAATGGTAATGGCCATCAGGCCAGCATATAAAGCAAAATTATGGGCTTGGGAAGAAAATCAGTCACTTAATCCCACTTTGGAACTCGACGGAGCCCGGAAGGCCGGGGGGCTGCTGGGTGCCGAAGGTTCACTCCCCGGACTGCAGGACAGGTGGGAAGGGTACAGCATAAGAGCAGTGAGCATCCTGCGGGCTGGAGAGGGACAGGCAAGAGCAGGAGCGTCCTGCAGGGCTGGAGAGGGACAGCAAGAGCAGGAGCATGCCTGCAGGGGCTGGAGAGGGACAGCAAGAGCAGGAGCGTCTGCCAGGACAGGTGGGAAGGACGGCACAAGAAGCAAGGAAGCATCCTGCAACACAGGACAGGTTGGGAGGGACAGCACAGAGCAGGAGCATCCTGCAATGGCTGGAGCAGAGGGACAGCACAGAGCAGGAGCAATCCTGCAGGGCTGCAAGGAGAGGGACGCACAGAGCAGGAGCATCCCATGGCTGGAGCAGAGGGGACAGCCCAACGAGCAGGAGCAATCCGCAGGGCTGGAAGAGGGACAGCACAGAGCAGGAGCATCCTGCACGGGCTGAGCAGAAGGACAGCAGAGCAGGAGCATCGCTGCAGGGCCAGAGGGACAGCTCCGCGAGGGATCAGGGAGAGATGACAAGGAACAGGAACGCTGCTGAGAAACACCCGGGGTGGGAACTGCACCTTCAGCTGCTTTTTATCTCCTTTAATTTATTTTTTTTCCAATTTTCCCTTCTTTCCTTTTTCTCTTTCCCAATTCTCTTCGAACATTTTTCTATTTTGTTTTTTTCCAAGTTTTGATTTATTTTAAACATTTTCCTTTTTATTTCCTTTTTCTATTATTCTGCCCCATTTTCCAACCTTTTGCTTTTAATTCCATTTTTTCTTTTCCATTTTTGCTTATGTCTATATTAACCATTTTTGTTCATTTCCCCTTTTCTTTTTTATTGTTTTCCTTTTTTCCCAGCATCTATTTTTTTTACCCAGCTTCCTTTTTTCTTTTACTTCTATTTTTTCCTGCCACTTTTTCACTTTTTCATCTACCATTTTTTCCTTTTGCAATTTCCTTTTTTTAACCCAATTCTCTTTCTATTCCCCATAGAAAAAGGAAAAAACAATTTCCCACCAACAAAGCAGAAAAAGACTCCACTCAACCTCTTAACCTAGCAAGACAGGATGCTGGTGCAGGACACCAACCCAGGGATTCCCAATCGCATTTCACTCTCACCAATCAACTTTTCCCTCAGTCCCTGCTTCATACCCAATATAAAATTTAATTACTTGGTGATTTGCTTGCCCGGAACAAAATCCAGTGGTCACAAATAATCCCCTGTTCCTAAAAGGGATGGAGAGAGATCATCCCAAACTTCCCTTTTTTGGACTAAAAAAAGCAAAAAACAAACCCAAACCAAACCAAATAAAAAAGAAAAAAAAAAAAAAAAAAAAAACACAACAAACTTTTGCCCATCAATTTGGGTCAGGAAGTAAGCTCCTTCATTGTAAGGAAAATTAGATTGGAAGTGGATGTGGAATATTTCTGTGAGTGTGCAAATACAGATGTGAGTGGACATCACCAAACTTGGAAAAAATTCAATTATCTTGCATTTTCCAATAACTGGCCCTGGCCAGAGCCTAGAAAAACAAACCCAGTAAAATCCAGTAAATCCCAGTGGTTTGTATGAATGCCCCAAAACCCCTACTGGGAGTGAGAGCCCAGCTGCTCTGCCAAGCTATCCCCCAGCCAGCCCACAACTCCCAGCTCCTGTTGGGATGGCTCCAACATCCACCCCAAACCACTGAGGCTGGGCAGCTTTTTCCCATGGGAAAATCTCTAAATATATTTTTTTTTCCTGAAAACACCAGAAGGGGATAAATGTTTTTTTAAATGCTCCTTGTTGAGGAGCCACTTAGGGCTGGGGAGGAAATGTGGAATGATGATTATCCCAGGGTGGAGCTAAGGGATGCTCCAGCTCCCTGTGAGCAAGGGATCAGGGATCATCTCTGGGCTGGAGCAGGATCTCCAGCCTACCCTGTGAGAAAGGATACAGGGATCAGGGAATTTATTCCAGGCTGGAGCAGGGATGCTCCAGCTCCCTGTGAGCAGGGATCAGGGATCATCCTGGGCTGGGAGCAGGGGATGCTCCACTCCCCTGTGAGAAAGGATACGGGATTATTCCAGCTGGAGCAGGATGCTCCAGCTCCCTGTGCACAGGGCAAAGGATACAGGATCATCCCTGGCTGCAGCAGGGATGCTCAGGGATGCTCAAGTCCCCTGTGAGAAGAATAACAGGGATCAGGATCATTCCAGGCTGAGCAGGGATGCTCCAGCTCTCTGTGAGAAGGAACAGGGATACAGGGATTATCCAAGGCTGGAGCAAGGGATGCTCCAGTTCCCTGTGAGGAAAGGATACAGGGATCAAGCATCATCCTCAGAGCTGGGAAACAAGAGATGCTGCCATGCCCCCCTGTAAAAAAGGATACAGGAATTATCCAAGGCTGGAACCAGGGTTTGTCTCAGGTGCTCCCAGCTCCCTGTGCTTGGGGCACCAAGCAAAGGATACAGGATCACCCTGGCTGGAGCAGGGAGGCTCCTGTGAGCAAGTGAGACAGGGCCCCATTCCAGGCCTAGACCAGGGATTCTCAGGGATCACAGTGAGCAAGGACACAGCCATCACCTCCAGGCTGGGAGCAGGGAAAATGTTTCCAGCTCCCTGTGAACAAGGATACTAAAGATCATCTCAAGGCTAAAACCAAAAATGTCTCAGGGATGCTCCCGCTCCCCGGCACACACAATGAGCAAGGATACAGGCATTCAGCCCAGGCTGAGAGGGAAATGCTCAGGAGCTCCAGCCCCCTGGCCCAGGGCACCAAGAAGATACAGGACCAATCCCTGGGCCTGGAGCAGGAATGCTCAGTGGAGCTCCAGCTCCCTGTCACACAGTGAGCAAGGATACAAGCAATCACCCCTAGGCTGGAGCAGGGATCTCCAGCTCCTCTGTGAAACAAGGATAACAGGCATCAGGGATGCAGCCAGGCTAGAGCAGGGATCTTCAAGGATGCTCAGCCCCTGTGCATCCAATGAGCATAGGATAACAGGGACCATCCCAACACTGGAGCAGGGAATGCTCCACTCCCGTGAGGAAAGGATAACAGGATCAAGCATCATCCCAGGACTGGCCCAGAGATGCTCCAGCCCCCTGTAAAAAGGATACAGGGATATCCACAGGCTGGACCAAGGTTGCTCGGGAGCTCCAGCTCCCTGTGCTTGGGGCACCAAAGCAAGGATACAGGATCCATCCTGGCTGGAGCAGGGATGCTCCAGGCCCCTGGTGCAGCACCCTGCTGGACCAAAGGTGCTCAGGGATGCCTTCAGCTCCCTGTGACAAAGGATACAGGTGATCAAGCCCTGGCTGGACCAGGATGCTGCACCTCTGTGAGCAAGGATACAGGGACCATTCCAGCTAGACCAGGGATTCTCAGGACCCAGTGGAAGCAAGGAACCAGCAGGCATCAAGCCAAGGCTGGAGCAGGGAATGCCTTCAGGGAATGCTCCCAGCTCCCTGTGCACAGGGCACCAAGCTAAGAATACAGGATTCATCCCCAGACTCCACCAGGGATGTTCCAGCTCCCTGTGAACAAAGGATACATAAGGTCATCTCAGCTGGCCAGGGATATTCAGGGAATGCCCAGCTCTCTGTGCTTGGGCACCAAGCAAGGAAATAAACAGGGATCACCACCTGGCCTGGACCAGGATGCTCCAGCCCTCCCTGTGAACAAGGAATACAAAGATCATCTCAGGCTAAACAAAAAAATGGCTTCAGGGATCTCCAGCTCCCTGGCAACACAATGAGCCAAGGATCCAGGCATAAGACACCAGGCTGGAGCAGGGATGCTCAGGGATGCTCCAGCTCCCTGTGAGCAGGGATACAGGATTAAATCCCAGGCTGGAACAAGGTATCTCAGAGATGCTCCAGTTCCCCTGTGCACACAGTGAAGCAAAGAACAGGGACCATTCCTGGCTGGAGCAGGGATGCTCAGGGCTGCTCGTAGCCTCTCTTGCACTTACAGTGATGCAAAGATACAGGGATTCAAGGGACATCCCAGGCTGGGAGCAGGGATCTCAGGGATCTCCAGCCTCTGTGAGAGGGTACAGGGATCAGGGATGGTCCCAGCCTGGAAAGCCAGGGATGCCTCAGGGATGCTCAGCCTCCCTGTGAAGAAAAGGATACAGGGATCCAGGGATTATTCCCAGACTGGAGCAGGGATGCTCCAGCCCCCTGTGCACAGGGAGCAAATCAGCACCCAATACACACGATTTACTCAATTTCCCAACTTTTCCCACATAGGATTCAATACTGTTCACAGGTGGAAAACTAAACCAAGGCCCTGCAGGCACAGGCTGTTTGGATGGCCTGAACAGCAGCAGGAGGAGCGAAGTGAATGTAAACAGAGGCGGAATGGCACCGAGGGAGGCCTGGCCCGGCCGTGCCCCGAGGCTGCCGCGGCTCAGGTTGCAGAATCCAGCCGGACTGCGGGCACGCAGCTATTGGGTCGGGGATATCAGATCTCACCAACAATTCCCCCCTCAGTTTCATGTGACACGGAACCCCAGCATCCCTAAAATAAACGGAACTACACCGTCTTAAAGGGAATGAAACAGAAATGTTATAATGCAATAACAGCATCCCCAAATGGGTCAAGGATTTTGCCTCATTTTTAATTTTCTATGCAAGGAGAAATGAAAGCACACAGGGCAAAAAAGCACCTTTGGATTCACAAATATTTGGAAAATCTTGTTAATGATAATGGTAACGTGGACACAAAGAGTGCACAGCTGAGATCAGAGCTCGGGATCACCAGAGGGATTTGGTGGATGTTATTCTTGTATTTTGGGGGGAGTTTTCCCATGCAACATTAAAAATAAACAAAATTAAGAAATTTGCACTGGTCCCCTGCCAGTGACGTGCTCAAGGGCTCCTTAACCCAGAAGCAAAGCAGAAATGATTGGATTGCTCCACGTGCAAAAGAGCAAAATACATTTGGAAGAAAATTGTTATTCCACTGATATTTTCCCCCCTACTGTCAGTGAGTTGAATGGGGATTTTTGCTGTTTGGGGGCCAAAAACCTCAGATTTAGGAATTATCCCCATTTCTGCAGCCAGTTGCTGCTTTAATTTATTGTACATTTAAAAGAACTTTATATTAAGACATATTCTATAATTGTAATTATTATTATTATTAATGCTATATAATATATTCTAAATATTATATTTCTAAATATATTAAATACCATTATAATATAATATTAATTATATATTATAATATTATACTATTATAATTAATTGTATATATTGTTTATATATATATAGTATATATATACTATATTCACCTAATAAAAAGTTCCACTAACATATCCCAACTATCATTGAAAACTCTCATTTATCAAACTGGACAAAATCTATCCTCCATCTCCGTGAAGAATCAACATCACTTTTGGGGCAGCTAAAACTCACTCAGCAGCAGTTTCAAATTTCTTTCAGAGCCCATCCTGCTGCCAGCTTTATTCCGTGTTTTTTCTCCTCTTTTCCTCGCTTGTCTAACATGAAATGTAAAAGGTTTGAAATTCAGGTTGTAACTAAAAGAAAACCAGCACAGGACAAGGAATTTTCCAGGACACTAAAAGATCCACCAAGCTGATTGCACACGGGAGCAGAGGGGTGTGCACCAGGAGGAATGACAGGTGGGTTTTTGCCCTGGGAATCAGCACAAGGGATGTTCAGTTTGCATCAAAGAAAAAGTCTTTTCCTCCAGAACACAATGAACAGGTTGATCACCAGCTGCACTTTGCTCATGGGAAACAAGATTTTCGCTCCTCCAAACCTGCCCAGCACTCACCCTGCCCCTCTCCTGCATAATAAATGCCTCTTATCAACCAACTGATTTGATAATTTCCCTATTATCAATCAACCACTAATTTTTATTATAAATCAATAATTTCTGTACAACCTGATCCTTTACTTCCATTATAAAATCCTTTACTTCTCTATATTTCTATTATAAATCCATCAATAATTTCCTAGTATAAACCAACCCATATATTTTTCCTATTAATCAACCCACTATTCCTATTTACAAATCAATCAACAAATATCCCACATAAATCAACCAACCCGCGCGAGCACTGGCCACAATTTTCCACCCCAAATCAGCCAATAATTTTTATTAGGAGGCAAACCAACTCCTGACTTTCCTCTTCCAAATTGATCCATTGATAATTTTTCTATTACAACCCCATCAACCTTTGGCTTTGTGAGTAATAATCAATCACATCAATGGGCTTTTCGCTGGGAGTCAATTTAATTGGAATTAATGCTGCTGGTGAGTTCTGCTGGGCTGGCAGCCCACACAACCCAGCAGGTATTCACAGCCTCTGTGCTCATCACCAGCGCCCTCAGCCCCGGCCATTCATTCAATCAAGCACAAAAGAGGGGCTTGTGTGGCGCTCCAGCCTCCAGAAGGAGCAGGGAATCAAAGGGGGGATCTGTGTGCCCACTCAGGGGTGGCAGGGGTGCAGGGAGTTCCCCAGCCCCGCAAAGCCCGTGCCAGGGCAAGGGGGGGCAGGCCCCGGCCAAAGGAGTGGGGCTGGCAGCACGGCTGGGGGATGGGAATCCTGCTGTGTGGGAATCAAAATCCCACCCTATTGCAGTGGGGACTCAGCCCATCACTGCCCAGGCTGACACCAGATTTACCAGAATCTACACCAAAATTTAACAGAAATCTAATCAACCGAAATTTACAGAATTTACCACAAATTTAACATATCCAAGATTTACAACCAGATTTACCAGAATCTAACACCAGAATTACAACCAGATTTAACACCAGATTTCACCAAGATTTTACACGACAGATTTATCCCACATTTCCAAGAACTTACACACATTTACCAACAAGAGGCTGGAGCACCAAGTTTCAGCCACTTCCCAATCCTGTGAGCCATGTCCCTAGTTTATCACAGCTGCACTGAGCAGCCCCGGCAGGAAGTGGGCTGGCACACGGCTGGGGATGGGAATCCTGCTGTGTGGAGATCAAATCCCACCGTTGCAGTGGGGACTCAGCCCATCACTGCCCAGGCCTGACACCAAGATTTACCAGAATCTACACTCAAATTTAACCAGAATCTACACCCAATTTACCAGAATTTAAACACCAAATTTACACCCAGATTTACACAATTACCCAGGAATCTACACCAGAATTTAAGCCAAGATTTACACCAGATTTACACGAAATTTACACCAGATTACACCCCCAAATTTACACCAAATTTACCCAGCCTTTAACACCGAAATTAACAGACAATTTACACCAGATTAACACCAAATTTACCAACAGAGGCTGAAGCACCAATCTCACCACTTCCCAATCCTTGAACGAACCCCAGTTTATTATCAGCCTCCTGCACTGAGCAGCCCCAAAGGCAGGAGTGGGGGTGGCAGCACGGCTGGGATGGGAAATCCTGCTATGGGAAAATCAAATCCCACCTTGCACTGGGGACGCAGCCAGCACTTGCCCAGGCTGACACCAGATTTACCCAGGTTTTTACACAGATTTTACACAAATTTACCAAGAGATTTACACCAGACTTACCCCCAGAATTTACACCAGATTTATACCAGATTTAATCCAAATTTTTACACCAGATTTAACCAGATTTACCAAAGAATTTACCACAATTAACACCAGATTTACACCAGATTTACTAGAATTTAACTACCAATTTTACCAGATTTTAACAACCAAGATTTATCCAAATTTACCCAGATTTGAACACCAGAATTTACCAAGAAATTTACACAGATTACCCAGAATTTACACCCAGATTTGCACTCAGATTTTATCTAAATTTACCCATGAATTTTATCGACAGAATTATCATCTCCAAAATTTATCAGAATTGTACTATCAGATTTTACCCGATTTTACATACCCAAGTATTTCACCAGTTTACGCCGCGATTTTTACACCAGATTTACACCAAGATTACCCAGATTTTACACCAGATTTATCCAAGATTTACCAGAATTTACAACCAGAATTTAACCCAAATTTACACCAAATTATCAGAGTTTACACCAGATTTACCGAGAATTACACCAGATTTAACACCAAAATTACCAGAATTTACACCAAGATTACACCAAATTTATCAGCCAATCACACCAAATTAATCAGAACTTACACCAGATTTATCAAGAATTACACCAGATTTACCTGATTTACAACCAGATTTACACCAAGGTTTACCCGAATTAACCACAGAAGGCTGGAGCACTCAATTCAGCCGCCTCCCAATCCTTGAGGCATCCCCCAGTTTATCGCAGCCTCTGCCACTGAGCCCCTCTCCAAGCACAATCTGTCAGGGTGCAAGATGCTCCCAGGGGTTCCGCAGGGATAACAGCGCTGGAATTTCTCTGGCTGTTCCCTGTTGACCCGAATCCCTGTCTCGTGGTTGCAAATGAAAAAGACGGAGGGAAAAAAGGGAACCCCCTGATGCCCTACCTTGAGATAAGCCTTGGCCACGCCAGGTGCTTAGCTATAAAGATGCTCCTAAAATCCCTTTATCTTCGTGCTTTTAGCATAAATATTCTCACCAGGACCTTCTAAGCTCCACGTTGGGTGTTAAATTAAAAGAAAGAAGAGGGAAAAATAAAAAGAAAAATCCTTTTGGAGGTTTGTTTAGGCAAAGTGAGGAAATGATTTAGCATGGGTGCAGGGTGGGATTAAAGGTGGCGCAATAGGTGAACGTTGAAATAGAAGGAAAAAGCTCCTGGTCTAAGGAGAAAACTACCGAAAATGCTCAAAAAGAGTGAAAGAAACTGATAAAAAAGTTGAAGGTTGAGACAGTGGGATTGGGGGGTCCGGGTTTTGTTGGAGGTGAAAAATAGAAAAACAACAGAACCCCATGGGGTTCCTGGTCTCGGGAGTCACGGCCCCAAGGAGCTGCAGGAGCATCACTAGAAATGTGACAAATTTGGTAAAAATGCATCAGAAATCCCCTGGAATTGCAGCAGCAGCCTCAACTGGGATAAGCACTGCCACAAAATTTGTAGCAGCATTGCTAAAATCAGATGAAGAGACCACTTAAAAATGGATGGGCATCCCTAAAGATCATCAATACCCCTAAAGTGGGACCAAGCAGCCCTAAAAACTGCATCAAGTTAATCCCTAAAAACTGCACCAGCATCCCTAAAATGCACCACATCCCCTAAAATTGTAACCAGCAATCCCTAAAAACTGCACCAGCATCCCTAAAAATTGTAAGCCCAGCATCCCTAAACCTGCACCAAGCATCCCCTAAAAATGAACCAGCAAACTAAAATTTACCAGCATCCCTAAAACTGCACAGCCATCCCTAAAATTTACCAGCACATCCCTAAAATTTGTAACCAGCATCCCTAAACAACTGCACCAGCATCCCTAAAACTGCACCAGCATCCCTAAAACTGCACCAGCATCCTAAAATTGTACAGCATCCCTAAAACTGCACCAGCATCCATAAAATTGTAACCAGCATCACTAAAACTGCACCAGCATTCCGCCTAAAAATGAACCAGCACACCCAACCACACCAGCAATCTCCTAAAATGCATGCCAGCATCCCTATCAATGTAACCATGCATCCCAAAATTGTACCAGTCAATCCCTAAAAATGCAGCAGCATCCCTAAACCATCAACCAAGCATCCCCTGAAAATTGCATCACAATCCCTAAATTGCATCATATCCCTAAAAAATGAAGCAGCAACAACCAAACTCACACCAGCTTGCACCAGCAGCCCAAAAATTGGACCAGCTTCAGCTTAACTCACACCAGCATCCCCTAAAAATTGCAGCAGCAGCCCTAAAAATGCACTGTACCCCAAAAATTCACCAGCACCCTAAAATTCACAGAAATTGAAAAATGAGAGTCAGCAGCAACTGAAGGCAGATGAAGCATCCCTGAAGTTGCACCATAATTCCAAAAACGAGGAGCAATCACTGAAAGTGCATCTGTGAAAATTGCCCTGGCACTTCCTAAAACTGGCACCATGGTCACATCCCTGAAGTTTGGAGAGGGATCTAAAAAAAAAAATCAAAATCTAAAATCACCTCACAATAACCTTAACAGGAAAAAGACGCCCTTTGTAGCATTAGTAATTTATTCATTATTATCTTTAATTATTTACTTTTATTGGTTATTATTGTATAACTATTTCTTTTTTTAATTGTTCATTTTTTATGATAGTGAAGTTTGTTCTTAACCATCCCCACTGACAAAGTGCCCACTTCATTATTTTTTTTTTGTTTTAGAGCAATTAATAATTTGCAGGAGTTACGAGACCCTTGGATCTGGCAGCTGATATAAAGAAAGCAATTTCTGCCCATTAAAATGCATTAAAAAGACCTTTTGCAGGCATTTTATATAAATGGGACTTTCTTGGATTGAGATCAAAAATAATAAGAATTTATTTCTTTTTTTATTTCTTTTTTTTTTTAAAAGAACTCCCTCCAGCCAAGTCAGCTCCGTCAGAAATCTCAGATTTTTGAGGGGTTTTTTGGAATAATTCCCTCACCTAAATGGTGAGTCCCAGAGCAAAGTCCAGGATGAGAGTGGGATGGGCATGGATGCAGGATGTCGAAGGGAGACCCTCCACCCACCTAAAAGCCCCTGAGCCAAATATTTAAAAATTATTTATTATGAGCTGATGAAGGGAAAATAAAAATACAAGAAACTTGGAGAGGTGCTCAGCTCATCAGCCTCAACTCACCAGTGAGCCTCCCTTTGGAAAGGCAGCAAC